>JBDJHY010246218.1:0-10752 GCA_039654485.1 Withania somnifera
AAACCATGATCTGATGGTCAAAGTACATACTTTTTTTTATCAAATTTACAAGGTCTAAGATTGTTTCACAGTATTGGTTAGATTTTTATGCAAACTGCTTGATGTTTTGCCTTTGCAAATACTTATAAAAGATGTCCTTAAAAGATATTTCAGTTACTTGAATTTCAATTTTAGATAGAATGCATATGATTAACAAAGAACAAAATTTGAGCCCATTAGACAACTAAATTTTCTAAAGAGGTTGAGAAGGATTTTACTTGGTTAGTATGTAATATAAACTAAGTCTCACAAGTCATGGTCATGATCAGGAAAATATTTTAGTTTTTGTTTTGGGAGTACTATTAGCACCAAAAAGATTCAGGAATAAGGACCCAGTCCTATAAACTATGTGCCAGCATAGGATATTTAGCCTAAAGAGACATGATTTGAGTCTTAGTGAATCCACTAAGCAAATGATCAGTTCCTATAATTTTGGTTGGGTATAATACACCAACCAGCCAGGATGTAGGATAGTTTCCATATTTGCTCAGATTGTTTTATTTTTGATTATAGAAAATCCCATAAATTTTCTGTTGTTAATCAATTTTGAATGATATATAAACTATGTGTATATTTTCCTTGTTTAAAATTAATATAATGACCCTCACAGTCATTTTTTCAATTCCTTAACATTTTGAGTATCTTATCTTTCCCGTATTTTGGTTATACTAAGCAAAGTTTGATTCAATAGTTAGTTTGGGAACGGGATTGCTCTTGAGTTGGTTTTTGGAGATTTTTGAGTTTTAGAGCCTCAAAGGGTGAAATAAGGAACTATAGGGGTCATTTGTAGTTCGAGATATTATCACCTTCATTTTCTAATCCATTCATGGTAATTTAGGGTGATAAGACGGGATAAAGCAGATTTTTAAGTAAAATGGTTGACTTTGATCAATATTTAAACATAGAGTGCCCAGATTAAAAATTCAAAGATTTTCTTGGATTCGAGAGGAGATTTGAACCTAGAATAAAGTCTTTTATATTTATCATATGTTCTGAGGGCTTTTTGATATTTTTAGTAAAAAAATGAACCCTTAGCGAGTATCAAGTCTAGGAGAACTCGAACAAATGTTTTTCTAGTTCTATTGAGTCTGGTATGTTAAAACTAGTACGGCTGCATATATGTTTGTTTTCACGAGATTCCAAATAAATCCTTGGGGTCCATTTGGAGACTTGTTTCCTTGAGTTTTATAGTTGTTAATAAACTAATATTCTGCTCCCAGGGGACCATCGCAATCGCGGGCCTGAGGTTCCTTTCACGGGGATTTAGGATAGAAAGGCATCACATTCACATGGTGTTGTCCACATTTACTATTAAATGCCTTGAGTTTACCTTTCATGATGAACACGTACAGTTTATGATTGTGATGACTATTCCTGAGTTGACCTCCATGATCGTAGGAAGGAACCCACAAATGCGAGAGAGCGCAAGTGAATATGAGTATTTTTAAAAAAGTTTCCTTTATATTTTTTTCTCGTGATGTCCATTCAAGATCATTCTAAGACCCCTAATTTGGAAAAGTTAATCAAGTTATTGGAAGCTAATCATTCAGTAACAATTCTAAAATATTTCTTATCAAATTTTATTAACTTTATCACGATTTTGACATGTAATTTGATGATTTTAACCCCAAGTCAATGAGTAATTGGATGAGCTCAAAATTTAGCTTACCCAAGTGTTGATAACATATTTTTATGATAAAGTTTCGACTTTGACCCATGGGCCTAGTTTAGGTTTTTAATGAACCTTGATTATTTGAGTCTTGGGTGTTGTTTAGTGTATGTTTTCTTGTATTCATTGTGTTAATAACTAGATTACACTTGTTTGGAGCCTAAAAGGAAGGGAAAAGCTCACGAGTGAGATGTTTCTCTAATTATAAGGCATGTTAAGGTTATTTGGTCTCTTTATAAAGCAAAACTGGTTACTTTTTGGATTATGTGTAGTTGGGGAAGGTGAATTACCTAGGGGATAGTTGTCGTGACATACACTAGGTTAAAATAAGGGAATTATTTGATGATGTGATTTCATGATTCATGACTTTTTCTATTTTTTGAACTAGTCATGCTCTGGGTTGAACTTGTTAAGTTAACATTATAATGAAAATTATTTTATGAAGACTCCCTTGGTTGAAATATATCATTTTGCAAAATCTTGTAGAGACTATAATAATATGCATGATTTGATAATTATTTGCACCTTATTGAGTTTATTTCCTTGTGATTTGTTGTGATTGAGCATCATAATTCAATAACTTCTCTATTATATGAAATTTGTTGCTATTTGAGCATGGAAATAATATGATCTGTTTTATCAAGGAAATAAAGTAATATTTGAAAAATTAATTGTGACGGCCTCGGCAATAAGTATATTATTGAGGTAACATATTGATTAGAATACGACTTTTGACGGTCTTTGTATCGGGCATATTATTGAGATAAAAAAAGTACTTAAACCTAACTTTTATAGTCTCGACAGTAGGTGTAGATAGACCTTTTGAGTCCCCCATGATCCCAAACTGTGTCAGTCTCAGTAGTGGGTGTGTACTTATAGGACATACATGCATCATGATTATCTACGTATTGCATTGCATTTTCTTTGACTTGATTCTTATTTGGATTTTCTTTCTAATTGATGACTTATATTTACTTGATAGTTGTTGATGATTCTAGACTCCTTGATATGTGATTTTGAGTTGAGGTTAATTAATATGTTAATTATAAACTGTACTTGTTGCTTTTACTTGATGATACTTGATGATATCCATAATCCATGGATACTAGTTGATACTTCCAAAGATATTTCATTGGACTTGACATTGTTGACCATATTTAGGTAAATACTATTGTGGTAGATCTAGTGATAGTCGTACTTTGTAAGGATTTCGTAGATTTATGTACATTATCTGGTTCTATTCTATTGGTTGGGATGCTTTATATAAATCTTTTTAGGTTGTCGTATCAGAGGGTGGTTGGTGTTAGGTCTAGTCACTAGTCCTTTATATTTAGACTAGTCGAGGATGATGCTAAGTTCTATTTTTTAGTACTCACCCTTGCCTTTTCAACACTTTTGTGTAGGTGCTATAGCAGTCCAGAATTGAGCTTTCCTTTTCATTCTTAGCCGCTTATCCCGAGATATATAGAGGTTGTTGTCGCTCGTTCATGGTCTTGGGAGTCTCATTTTATTATCTTAGAGTTTTTATCCATTTTGAAGGACTTTAAGATTTGTACAAAATTTGTATTAATTTTTACTTTGTGGCTTATACAGTGGCTACCTCATTTTTGGTATATTAAAAGACTTCCGCATTAAATATTTTACTTTTGTATTTACTTTCTGCATTTAAAATTGGTTTTCCTTTTATTTATCCATGAGTTAGGCTAACCTAATAGATTGGGAAGGTTGGTGCCATCATGCTTGAATTTTTGGGGCATGAAAAGTTGCTATCAAAGCCCTAGTCCATTTGTCCCATTATATACAAACTAAGTTTAGTAAAGTCTCATAGATCAGTCAAGAGACGCCTGTTACTTATCCTTGAAAGGATACAGAACTCTAGGAAGACATCTCTTCAATTTTTTTCACTTTTATCTATCATGGTTGATTCGATTATGTTGATCCTTGCATGTTTATTTCAACAGATGATATGAACTAGAGATGAAACCGATAGAGTTAATAAGCACCAAGATATACCTAAGCCAGATAACAGGGGTCGAGGTAGAGGCACAGGTAGGGGAAAGGTAGAACCCGAGGTAGGGACACGGGATCAGCCCTAGCTAGGGGTTGATACAAGGCAGTTTACCCTAAGCCAGAGATGAATAGAGTTGAGGAGAAGATTCCTTAAGAGTATGTTGCAACCCCTTTGTTACAGGATACTTTGAGAGTATGGCATAGGGTGGCACTCCCCAGGGTTTACATATTAGGGCTAGGTAAGAGGCCTAGATGATCATACTATTCCAAGAGCTGATGAATAGGTGGGATAGACACCAGTGGTTCGAGTTCAGGTGGGTTATCCATCCAAGATTTAGGTTCTAGTAGGATAATCTCTAGTAGTTTAGGGCCGGTGGGGCAGCCACCGATTTCATATCAAGTTCCTAAGCTTCGAATTCTAAGGTTTGGGGCTACAGTTATAGTCATAGCTGAGATTTCGGATGATTAGCAGCAAAGGTATGAGAAGTTTAGAAAGATAGACCTACTACAATTTCAGGGTGGTCTGACAGAGGATCTATATGAGTTTTTGTCCACTATCTAGAAGCTACTTCAGAGTGATGGGTTGGTATAACCACATGGGGTAGATTATATAATTTTGCATCTTTAAGGACTATCCCAACAATGGTGATGTTCTTATATTGATTCTATACCATTTGGGTATCCTCTTATGTCTTAGTAGGTATTTTCTCAAGCTTTTATGGATAAATATGTGTCTTGCATTACAATTTGCGTTGATAGTTTGACGAGTTAAGGAAGGAAGAAATGACCGTTAATGAGCATACATATCTTGCCAGATGAGCTGGAGAAAATATCTATGTTTTTTTGGGGGTTTATGACTCTTTTCCAAAATCTAGTATTTACGACCTCCCAGATAGAGGGATCCATATCTCATGAGGTGATCGATACTACTAGATATTTTGAGCAACTGCATAGGGTTCTGTTTGGTGACAACAGAGGCAAGAGGCCCCATTTTTTGGTTAGTTTTTTGATGCCTCGTATGGAGGCAGAGGGTCTTTTCAGTATAGTTTTCATTTTCCCACCATCGAGTCCCTTTACAAGTTTCTTTATAGCTTTCGATGTTATTCGGGCAGTTCAAACTGCATCCAGTCCATCATCAAGTTCTAGTGTGTTTTATCAAAGGTTTTTAGGTCAGGTTCTTTGAGTTTGTCTCAACATCCTTCATCCCATAGATCTTGTTACTTTTTTGGATGTCTGAGCATTTACTGGGGTAGTGCCCCCATGTCATCTTGAGAGATACGCCACAATCTTCCCAGGCTTCTCAAATTTTAGTTAGGGAATCGTTGCCTCTTGTCATGGGTAGAGAGGGTACACTGAGGGGGAGAGGTACCCATCTTGGTAGAGGTGTAATACAAATAGGGAGAGGTCAATGTCAAGCTCTATTTTACCCCAAAGGTAGGAGAAGGCAATGTTATGCCTTTCCAGTAAGACCCAAGATTAAGTCTTTAGACGTCGTGATCATAGGCATCAACCTGGTTTTCCATAGGCATGCATATGTATTTTTAAATCTAGGATCTACCTATTATTATGTATCTACATACTTTGCCGCTAGTGTTGATAGGATATCTGATGCATTAGTTATACCTCTTCGTGTATCTACCTTAGTTGGTGAGACCTTAGTGGTGTATCAGGTGTGTTGATCCCACTTATTTTCTTATTAGGGTACAAGACTTGGGTAGACCTAATTTTCCTTGATATGGTTGATTTGATGTTATTTTGGGTCTAGATTTTTTCCCCATATCATATTATTTTATATTTCCATGCCAAGATTGCTACCTTATCATACCTAGTGTTCAGAGGGTAGAGTTGAAGGGTAAGTGTGGGTCGTAATCTTATATATTTATATCCTTCATTCAGGCTCGAAAGTTGGTAAAGAAGGGATATTTATATTATTTTGCCTTTGTGCATGATGTTTGTGTTGGTTCCTGTTCCTCAGAGTCGAACCTTTTGGTTAAAGAGCTTTTTGATTGGTTCTGACTGACTTTTCTAGCATTCCTCCTGATAGGGATATTTATTTTTCCATTAAATTGGATACCACCGAGTTGAAAAAGTTGAAGGATTAGTTGCAGGACATTCTTAGGTAAGGTGTCATTCAGCCTAGTATGTTTCTTTGGGTGCACCAGTCTTGTTTGTGAATAAAAAGGATGTAGCCAATGTGTATGTATGTTGACTACAGTAAGTTAAGTGAAACTGAAGAAGAAGTACCCATTGTCCCATATTGATGATCTATTCGATCATCTACATGGTGCCTCCATCTTTTCTAAGATTGATTTGAGGTCTGGGTACCATCAGCTGTGGATTAGGCCTTCATATATTTTGAAAATGGCCTTCCAGAGTATATACGACCACTACTAGTTTTTTATGATGTCTTTTGTGCTTACTAATGAACCACCGCATTCATGGAGTTAATGAATGGTGTGTTTTCACTGTATTTGGATTCTTGTGATTGTTTTCATTGATGATATCTTAGTCTATTCCAAGATAGAGTCCAATCATGTATGACACTTGTGAATTGTACATCAGAGATTGTGATATGAGAAGTTATATGCTAAGTTCTCAAAGTGTGAGTTTTGGTTGACTTTTTTGGCATTTTTGAGGAATGTGGTGTCCAAGAAGAGTATTATAGTCAATTCTTCCTCAATTGAGGTTGTGTGTGATTAGGTGAGACCTACTTCGTCAACTAAAATTTGGAGTTTTGTTGGGATATTTGGGTATCATAGGAGATTTATGCATTGTTCCTCTTCTATTGTAGCTTCGTTGACTAAGTTGACTTAATACAATATGGCTTTTCAAAAGCTCAAATTTTATTGATTTTTTTCTCCTATTTTTACTTTACACATGGAAGGTCTTCATCAAGTATTGTGATGCTTATAGATTTATCTTTGGTGGAGTACTGATACAGGATGGTGAGGTGGTGGCCTATGCTTTGAGGCAGTTGAAGGTGTTTGAGAAGAACTACCCTAGTCATGACTTGGAGTTCGCTATGGTGGTATTTTTATTGAAGTTGTGGAGGTACTATATTTATGGGGTACATTATGAGGGTTTCCTAATTGTAGGATTCTTCAGTATATATTCAGCTAGAAGGATTTTAATTTAAGGAAGCCTTGTCGAGTAGATTTTTTAAAGGACTATGATATTATTATCTTGTATTATCCGGTCAAGGCCAATATGATGGCGGATGCCCTTAGTAAGAAGTTCTCAAGTATGGGTAGTTTGGATTTTATTCATATTAAGGAGCGGCCTTTGGCTAGAGATATTCAGAGCCTAGCTAATGATCAAGTTATATTCAAGATTTTTTAGGATGGTGGTATTTCTTTTATAGAGGCCCGCTCTTTGTTGATGGAGCAAATTTGGGTGACTCGGTTTAATGATTCTATATTGAGGACCATTCATGAAAAAGTGTTTCAAGGTGAGACCAAAGAGTTCGTGCTAAATTTAGAGGGATTTGTATCCCTAAGTCCAATGACTTGGCTAAATTGATCTTAGAGGAGGCCTAAAGTTCTAGATATTCCATTCATCAAGGTGAGAGTAATATGTGTTATGATCTGAGGCAGTATTATTGGTGGTAAGGCATGAGAAAGGATATTATATACTTTGTTGTTAGGTGCTTGAACTATTGGTAGGTGAATTTTTAGCACCAGAGTCGGGGAGGTGTCTCATAGAGGATGCCCATTCCCCAGTGAAAGTGGTATTTCATAGATATGGACTTTATTTTAGAGTTTCCTAGTACATCGAGTGGTTATGACTCCATTTGGGTTGTGGTTGATCTATTGACTATGTCTACACATTTCATTTCGGTGGAGGTGAAGCACAGTTGTTAGGAGTTGGATTAGATTGATATTATCTAGAAAGTTTGGTTGCACAGAGTTACTATATCCATCATATTAGATCGAGGTACTTAGTTTACTTTGCACTTTTGGAGTACTACGCAGCGTGAGATAGGTACTCAACTTGATATAAGCACAACTTTTTATTCTCAGATTACTGGCTAGTTTGAGCGTACTATTTAATTATTAGAGGATATGTTGTGAGCATGTCATTGACTTTAGTGGTCATCGAGACTGATTCCTGCATCTTGTGTAATTATCGGCTTGGTCATTTACTTTCATTTTAATTTTTTTGATGTTACATCTTTTTGTTATCTTCCCAAGTCATTTATGACTTTCTAGGACCATTTATTTGGTTCCATAGTATTTCTATGGCTTGTATCTAATTTTTTATGTTTTGCAGGCTTAACCTATAAATAGTGGAACTCGAGAGTGAATTCTTAGTAAATGCAATTAGAATTGGATTATAGTGTCTTTGTTGGCTTTGGAATGTCGAATTTGGTCTAGCTGGACTCTTTGTTTGTTTTTTGGGTTTCTTTTGAGTTTGAGATGTTTTGTAGAAATTTAGATGTTTTGTAGAAATTTAATTCAATTAGAATTCATTTTGGAGCCTGGGTGAACTTTTGTGATCGGGGTGTCGAATTGAATTTTTGATGCTTCCATTAGCTTTAGAAAGGTGATTTTAGGCTAGTTAGGTCATTAGTGTGCTTTTAGAGGTGTCCGAATTCATTTTGAGGATCTGTGTGAGAATTCCGTTTTTTTTAGCTATTTTGGTTTAGTGTGGTTGGAGCCTCTTTTGCTTTAAATGATCTCATATGGTCATTTCGGTAATTGCATTGAGTCTGAAATCTCATTTCTAGGCTATGTGCATATTTGGTTTTCTGAAATCCATGCCTAATTTCATTTTGATCCCTCATTAAAAGCATTTGGAAATTGCTAAAAACATTTGGTTTTCTATCAAAGTTTTTGAGTAGTGCCTTCATCGCAATCGAGGAGGCTTGCAACACAATTATTGAAGGCTAGATTCTTATTCTTCGTGATTGCATGGGCCTTAGTTGTGATCGTATAGCTCAGTGTTCTTGTTCTTTTCTATTGCGTAGGCCTTAGTCATGATTGCATAGCTCTATGTTCTTTATCTTCGCAATCGCATGGAACTAATTACGATTGCATGGGTCTGGGAAATTATTCATATCATTTACATGGGTTATGCCACGATCACGATGAGTTGGGTTTTAGTTGGTCGCAATAATGAGGCATTTGGATGTGATCATGATGCATGTTTCCAATGCCTATAAATACTAGTTCCACCTTTGAAATTCAGTTATCTTCTCTGAATCTCTTCCATCCACTTCTCATTTTCAGTTAGTTTTTGGAGTTAATTCTTGGGGAACTGCTAGGGATTGTTGGTGTGTGCTCGGGGAATGCTTTGTTTGACCAATTAATGACATTATAGAGGTCCAATTGAGCTTATTTTTTACCCATGAGTTCTTTGAGTTGAGGTCTTTGTGCCGATAGTTTTAATTTTTTTGGGTTGCAGGGCCCACGAGCCCTTTTTTACTCGAACTACACTTGGAAATGTGAGTGTTATTCTTCACATTTTGACCCTTGGATAGGTAATTTTACAGTTTTGAGTAGATTTGGGCTTGGTTAGAGCTTCAAGCCAGTGTTGCATGCTTTTCAAGGATTTACGTCGGAGCCTAGGTAGTCTAGGTTTCCCTTTATTTAGACTGGTCTATTATAGGGTGTTTATGTGTTGTGGCTAGCTGTGAGGGATGTAGTTTAGGTTGGTGGCCTTTCTTTGTTTCTTTTACACCAGTTTTCTCTGCTCTTGAGGGTCCAACGGAGGAACGTAGAGGGTGTTGGGTTGCATGTTTGGATCTTGGTATTGCTGCTAGCTGCATTGAATCTTAGTGGCTACTTTGTACCTTGTTTGGATCCTGTGAGTAAGATGAGTACTTAGTTGTGTCTTTTGGCCAATCCTAGTGCATTGTAGGATTTTTCGTTCCATTATACTGTTGTGTTCATACATCTTAATTACTAGTTATTGCATCACAAGCATGGGGGTGCCTCGTGGTTATGGTAATGGAATATAGACTTGATTGACTAAATTGGAGATTTTTTACTAGCTTCAAATTGGAAAGCATTTATTTACTTATAACAACCGCCTATTGGTATGGAGCTACTTTCAATTCGGCTATCGTAGGGTACTGTCTATATTATTATGAAGGGCACAGTCCCAATATGGACCGATTCTACAGTGTGGGCCTACTTTAGGTTGTCAGTCGTGGGCCTACCCCTTGACTATTGAGGGCGCAATCCAATATAGCCCAATTTTATGGGTAGGCCTACCTCAAAATGAGAGGCGCGAGCTTTCTTTTGATCATTGAGGTACGGACATGGGCATGGGCCCTAACCGATGGACTAGAGGTGTGGTTCTCGATTTAAGAAGTTATGCCATGAGTTCTACTATTCCCATCCCTGTGCATTCTTTCTATTCATGTTGGTTGTGCATTCCCATCCCTCTTGCCCCATCCCTCTTGCAGGCACAACCAATAAAAATTCTTGGTTTTCTTTTTCCTTTATCTTCTGTTACCCTTATTACACATTTCAATTGTCTATTGTGTTGCACTACAGTTCAAGTAAGCTTTCTATTGTTCGCTCCTGGTACTATGTGATAGTTGGATGTCCCTGTGAGATAACAGTATATAAATTTACTTGTTAGGATCCCATACTCTCCTTGTTGTTGTTCGTAGTTAGAATTTTTAATTGTTACCAACTCTGGTTGTATAGTTAGTTCTATACAATACTTTCCTTGTTGTTTCTTTACTTGCACTTCACTTTAGCCCGGTTAGTATATGATGCCTACTAGGTACCCATGTTTTGGTACTCATACTGCACTTATTTGCAATTTTTGTGTTGTAGATACTGGTACAGGTCATCGGATGTGATTCAATCGTGCTGAGTAAACTGTTATCCCTTGGAGACTACGGTGAGCTTTGGCATTCAAGTTTATCGTGTCTTCTAGCTGTTATAGACTTATTTATTTTATTTTAGGGCAAGCCTTGTGTAGTATTACTTTTATTGGGAGCTTTTTTATGTGTGTGTGTATGTGTGTATATGTATATATATATATATATATATATACTCGGATTTGTAGATCTGCATGCC
>JBDJHY010246229.1:0-20322 GCA_039654485.1 Withania somnifera
CACTCAAGCAGTATATTTCTTAGCAATAGTTATTGACATGTCACCATTCCAATTAGGATTACCTGTGGAAATCCTATTAACCAGTGTGTACATCTCCTCATATGTACGCTCTAATGCCTAACCCCTAGCTGTTGAATCTAGCAATATTTTAGAGTTGGTTTCCAGAGAATCGATAAAAGTATGCAGCAACACTTCATTGGATTGTTGGTGATGTGGGAAATTCCAGAGAAATTTTTTAAATCTCTCCCAAGATTGATATAGATTTTCTCCCAGATTCTACCTGAAACTGAGAATTTCACTTCTTAGACTAGTTGTCTTTCCAGATGGAACGAATCAAATCAAGAACTTTCTTGATAGATCCTCCCATTAATTAATAGAATTTGGTGGTTCTGCAGATAGCCATCTTTTTGCTTCCCCCAATTATGAGAATGGGAATAGCATGAGCCTCACATAATCTGATAAGACCCCTATGAGAATATATGTATCACTGATCTCCAAAAAAATTTGGATATGTTGTTGTGGATCCTCATGGGCCAGACCAGTGAACTGGCCACTCATGTGCAAAAGTTGTACCATATTTTGTTTGAGCTCTAATCTACCCCCTGGTGCAGGATTTTGAATAACGAAGGTAGCATTTGTGGCCTTAGGCATGGCCACCTCACGGATTGATCTTGGCGCGTCCATCTCAATAGGCACTATGATATTTGGTTGATCCAACTGGACTTGTAAACTGGAGAAAGGGAATACCCTTGTTCTGTACTGAGTGTGAATAAACCGCTCTGGCTCAAAAAATGGTTCCACCAAAGTTCTGTCCCTTGCCAAGTTACCTGTAGTAGCACCTGCAAAGATTTAAAAATTTCTAAGATCAAGTAGTTAATAATTGCACATTAAAAATTCACTTGCATGAATCATAAGCTATTTAATTTCTAAATCCCCGGCAACAGTGCCAAAAACTTGTTGACTCTTTAGCACACGCAAATGTACGGGGTAGTACAAGTAATACAGTGGCTCTTGCGAGACGGATGTCAAACCCAAAAGAAATTGGAATTATGTTGTCTTCTATATTATTTCTTGTGTCTTTAATTTCCCAAGTGTTGCCTCCCTTTTGCAATGCCAAAAATTAGAACTCCCTAAGAAAAAATTTCCCAATGATTATATAGTTGCTTGGGTGAAAAGACCAAACTGCCCTTACTAATTTTACCTTGAACATGCTTTCTTTTCTGGCAGAACAAAAGGGATCACGACGTGATCCTTATCATAATAGAGCTCCCATTACGTCGTGATCCTATCGTGATAGGGATCACTTTTCTGTATTTTTGCCTGCTCCATCCGAGTTGCTTCCTAGCTTGTTCTATCATCCTCAAATTGCCCAATTAACCTAAAAAATGCTAATCACATTGGTTAGAGACACTGTACACGTATTTAATCAAAATACACTCACAAATCAAATAAATGTTCTCAAAACAAAGATAAAACATAGGACATAGGTGGCTCTACGATAAATGCCTAAGATCAGAATATGATCCATATAAATACACAAATCAGTATCGATCCATGTTAGGCTTTCAGTTCATCCCTGGGATACCACCTATAACACATAGATAAGGATTGACCCATGCTAGGAGCTCTCTCTTGGGATACCACCCACTAGTAAGTATCTTGGGATCAGCTCATGCTAGGCTTTCTCCCATGAGTTGCCATCATACATAAACATATTTCTTTTCTTTGTTTCTTTAATATTTGAGATTGTTACTTTGGTGGTCATAACATCATATATCTTTGGGACTGTAGACAATAGTATGAGACGTGAATATGAACCTAAGGAAGTAAAAATGACATGAGAAGTAATTGTAATAATAATATAATACTATGGAACTTTAAGTAATACAATACGCATTTTGATAGCTCAAGTGGAAGCATATATCAAGTGAAGACCCATAACTTCTCAAGGAAAAAGGTAAGGACTCTATATGGTTATATAATAGTGGAACACTTAATAAATGATATCAAATAAAAGGAATACATGAACATGAAAATTAATGAAGCACGTGGAAAAATTCAACTTAAGGATAAGTACACGTTCCATGTAAGGATATATAAAATGTACAGTGGAACAAATAAGAATCTTGTGGTTAACATTATATACTAACAAAATTAGGGTGATACCCTATGAATGGAGGATGTGAAATAGAATACAGTATATGATCAAATATACCGTTAGAGCAAGTTGGCAGCATATAGAAAGATTATATACCCATATATGAATGCACTTACCTTGTGTTATCGAGGATCTTACTTACTCATATAAGAGAAATATAAGACAAGGGTTTTTCTTGGAAGAGTAAACAACCAAATTTAGTAATAAACCCATATTTGAGTACTTTGACACATTTGTGATATCTTAGGGAGTAGGAACATGGTCGTTTACTATACTGTAAATTGTCTAGAACTACTATGAGCCCTTTACTAGTAAGAGAACTTAAGTAGTTCACATTATTGGTAGCAACGCAAGTATGTAATTTCATGCCAAATAATATGGAATCAAATAGATTTATATACTTTGTTATACAACTCTGATACTACCTTGAATTAACCTTCTTCCTTCCAGATTACTAATCTACAATAAAGTAAGTGATAAAACTAGTATTAGAAGTTGATAAAAAATTTGAATTATTCAACCTCACCAAATAGTAGCCCAGAAGTATGCTCATAATTTATCAAAGAGAGGATGTTCTTTCAACCCCTTCTCCTATAATCATATCTATACACCATACAACCTTGTTATTGTCTTCAATATAACTCCTTTGAATTCAATACACATACCAAATAGTATACAAAACTATATGGGGTAGCAAGCACATGCAACCTCCTAGTTTAATTTTTTCATCCTTTAAAAGGATTCCATGACTTATCCACCAATCTTGATATACCCCTTTTATCCTACTAAAACAAAGCAGAACCTACGTATGACAATATATCCTTTCAAACAGTGGTTAAACACTTAATGGGTAATAACACCGTCTAGCCCCCAAAATGCATGGTGTAGCACCACACTCCATTTCTACTTGAATAAAACTTCAATCAACCCTCCTATAAGGTACTCACTGTATCCCAACAATAATACATATAGAATAATTCAAAACAGTTCCAAAATTCATTTTTTGCATAGTAGGAATATTGAGCTTAAGGATTCCAATCACCAACTCGTGAATTCGTGATGAAGACACATACAAATAGAACTGCTGACTGTGGCTGAAAAGAGAGGTTCTTTCTTTCTTCATTAAAGTAACAAAAAGATGGGACCCTCGCAGACCAGAAGGAAGATAATTATTAGAACTCTCGTCTGCCCCTCTTCTTACAGTCAAGTGGCTTTCCGCTCCTGAACTTTGCAGTGAGTTCAGCCACCAAAACTCTCCAGCAAGCTAATACCTAAGGAGCAAAAAAGTTGGGGTAGAACCTTACCTCAAAATTATGGAATTTGATCCTCTTAACTTAGATACTTCAAGGATTTAAGATCCTCTTCAAGTTTGAACCAAGTAAAAAGAGAAATCTCTTATAAGTTAAGAAAAAGTTAGACTGCCAAGTTTGGATAGGACTTTACTTGCACTTGGAAAGAGAGGAAAACCTAAGAACCCTAGTGGAAATTAAGGGTTATTGTATGAAGCTTAAATAGATCTTGAGAGGATATCTTAGATAATCTTATTTTTTATAAGAGAGAATGAGGGAAAAAAGTTGATCTAACTCTTTAAATTGACCCCTTTTGACCGTCTTTATTCATCTCAATTTTGGGGCATATTTGATCTTTAGTTTGATCCAAAAATTAGTTAAGTAGGTGATGCACCTACATTCCCATTTTAAGGTTCTTAATTGTCAAAGTATTTTATCCAGCTACTTTCCTTTACTTTATGTCCAAAGTTGGCTTTAAGCTTATCGGGTTTGGGGGAAGAATTATGTGTATTAGGCTTTCTATTTCTTGACTTTCCTTTTGATTAGCTTGGCCTCAAATTTATCACTTAATTTAGGGATCAATTTTTCCAATTAGTCTAAGTAGGTAATGCAACCATTGGTCTATACTTACTCGATTTAGCTTAAGTAGGTGATCCAACTATTTACTCTTTTTAATTTGGTCGACTTGTCCAAGTAGGTGATGCACCTACTTTTCAGTTACTAGGTTAATTAAGTCAAGCAAGCACATCACTTATTTTATCCTATTTTCCAAATCTTAGTCCCTTTACTATAAATAAACACTAAACTTTAAACCTTAAACTGAAGTGCATCCTTACTATGCTGATTTTTTAAAATACTTTCCTAGGTGTTAACTTAGTCATTTATGTTTTGGGATATACAGAGTGTTATATATGGGGTGTACATCATTCCCCCCTTAGGATTATTCTTCCTCAAATAAAGGGTGTGCATAATGGATTGATTAACCATGGTTTTATAAGAATATTTCCATAGTTCCCTCGATAAATAAGGGTCCAAAATTAGGTAGCTAACAAAAACTATTTCTAGACCAGCTTCACAGGGTGTCTTAATGGATATAGAACATGAAAATAAAATATGATAAGCGAAACTTCTCTCTTGGCCATGGAATTTAATAAAGATTGTTTGGATATAAAGTAGCTTTATTTGTTTCTCTTCTTTGGACAAGTGGAATACATCAAATAAGAAATTTAAGAATGAATCATATATGTAAACACATCATGTGCATCAGATACTGAATGAAAAAATGCTAGTGGAACTTATGAGCATAAAAGCTATACGAGTACGGGAAGCACCTTTCCTTCTAACCTTTCACTCGAAGCCAAGGAAAGGATATCAACGACTTAGAAGACTTGTTAATAAAGATGGAGATAATGTAAGGGCTTAAAAGGAACCAAGGAAGGATCTACAATGTGTGGGAGGCACAAAAAATGAAAGACGATACCCATACATAGTTAGCAACTAGTTTGCAAATTGATCAAGCCATCGCCAACCCAAACGGCGACTCACCATTTTAAAACTCCACATTGTCGAAGGTGCTACCAAGTTTCTCAACATAGGCTTATCTAGGCTTATGTAATGTAAATTTAGAAATGCACCAACCCATTTGGCGATGCACAATGCATATTTGGCAATCCCACAACATATTTGGTGAGCCAATAGGGCACCAACTATAATACTTCATATTTTGTATTGTTAACTTGTATTTTGATGATTTTGAATGATGAGTTGATCATTCAAGATTCTAATATTTTAATTAGTAGTTTAACAACCTAATTTTAGTCCATTAACTCTATTGTACCTTCTAGAGATTAGGAGTGAACTCTCTTTGTTGGATTTCCAACTTATTTCCAATTCAATCAAACTAGTTTCCTATTTGTGGTTTAATATTTTAGGGGATCTCATTTAATTGAGTTTGAGTCTTGATTGCTTCTAGATTACCTTGTAGGAGTGTGTATTCCATCCCACAGTGACTAGGAGTTTAGATTTGATTAATGATTCTGCATATCCTTTTCTTCATATTTTATTTTCTTTACTTTCCGATACTGAATTGAGTTGAAACCCTACCTGATCGTATCAATAAGAGAAGCACATGATTTAAAATATTTCTACTGGTGCTTGGAGTAAGGACGGTATTCAAACACCTGTAAGGATGGTATTTAAACGTTCTTGTCATCTTCTATTTTTTAAGCAACTTGTTCTAAGTTTTTGGTTCTCCCATAAAACCTTAATGGTGGCTAATCTTTTGTTCTTAAATTCCTAGCTTAACAATAATTAATGGCTATGGGGACTTGTTTAAATGATAGGTCCTTGGTTCTTTCCTAGCATTAAGGGTCACAATGAGGAATGGATCTCCCATAAATTTCTGTAGAATGGACACACAAAATCATAGGATTCCTAGATAATTCTCTGTATTAAGGCCTAACATGTCGGGGATTAAATTTCCTTTCTTCCAGATCTTATCACACTTCTCATAGGTGAATCTTAGAAGAACACTAGCTGTCAATGTGAAGCTTTAGAGTTTTATGTCACATCTAGATAGGGGATTATGCTAAGTTATTGTCTATAAGTTAACGATTCCTTTTTTCTAAAGAAAATCCCCATGTTATCATGATCCAAGGAAACTTTATTCTGACATTCTTAGTACTTAACTCGATAAGCACAGAGAGGCTCATAATATATGGACAAATAAGTCACATTGAGTCTATGGTACATAAGCATATTAGCATAAAAGGGCACTTATAATATAAACATGTGAACCTAATATTTAATGATGAATGGACAATTAATCTATATAAGCATGAAATATACGTGTAAGTGAACTACGAAGGCATTTAGCGAACGTGCATACAAACTACAAAGTAGTATGTGAGAAAATGAACCACATGTGAACAAATGAATTATAAGACATATAGCATGTGAGCAGATGAATTATATGAATTTTAATACATGAGAGAGAAGGTGAATTTTTTGAATGGACTAAATGCGTACATAATACATGAGTACTAAATCTATGAAAACATGTACAACACATAAGGAAATGGGCTATAAGATATAAATTCATATAAGAAAGTGAACTATGAAACATAAATCACGTTGAGCATGTGGGCCATATCACATAGACAAGTAGATTAACATGTAAACAAGTCTGTACCTAGAATACAAGTAAGTGAACATATGACACATAGCAAATAAACTATAAATCCTTTAATGCTTAAGCAATAAGTCTATGAGACATGTAATACATAAGCAAATGGTGTATGAACCATGTAACATATGGACAAGTGTTATGTGACAAATAATCCATGAGAACTAATTTATAATATATAATGGACATTAAGTCTGGATAGGTGATTAGTGGAAGGTAACCAGTGTAACATATAAGCACGAAGGCAATGTTCTATGAAACATATAGAAATAAATTAAGGTTCTTTAAAACGTATAATGGTATGTACAAGTATTCTGTGGTGTATGCAACAAGGGAGAAAATAATCCACAAAGGCATATAACCTATAAATGGTTAACTTATGTAACATGTATAACATGTACAAATATACAACACACCAGATCCTTTAAAACTAATAGACATCATAAAGTACAACTCCATCATAATAAGTGTATGCATACTATCACTAGTGCTAAATCACATGTGTGATTTTTTTTCTCATGTTCTTTGCTCACATCAAAGCACATGAAATTGATTTCCCAATGCTATTTTTTTATTAATCTCTTTGATATTCTTTTTATAGGTATTTTAACCATTGGAACTTTGCTATCTTCTAAGTAAATATAAATACCAAAATCAAGATAGAAAATAGATCCTTAATAATTCATTTGGAGTAGGAGGTCTAGGTCTACCTTATCTTTGTTTTCGCAATGATACATCATTACACTCGATACCTAGTACATTATGAAGGTCAAATAAGCAAATACATAGTGAAATTTAAAAGCATTATAACATATTAAATCTTATCTAAGTCCACTCACACATAAGTGCCAAATGCATGTGAACTTACTCATGATTTGGTAGCACTTTGAGAGCTAATAACTGCAGAATTAAGAACTAATAGTAATACTAACTCTTTAGTCAGGATGCTTAAATAAGTTGTTACTTAGAAAGTGAGTTGTAATATCATGGATTCAACTAAGAAAATGATACTTTTACTTTGTGGTAATTTTAATAAGTCACCATAACTCCAAACATATGCAAATTGAACTACTTGTCATGAAATTAATATAAGTCATATTCGTACTTTCAGGGGATTTACTCAGACATATCTCCTTAAATGGAGCTTTATGATATGCGCACACTTGGTTTACATTATACAAATGTCATTCTCGTTCGTTGATGTATAGCTAACACTTTCCGGACTATCCATTAACTGATAATGCCTACCTTTTCCCTTAGTATCCTAATGAATCAAAAATTATGTATAACCCCTTAATATTTCTTGGCCTTAATTAATTATTTTACTCATATACATATCCTCGATAACCAAAAATGGATCATCATAAGGTACTATATAACATATACATGTATATGTAGCAATTAAAATACACTCCCTAGGTTTTATAATCATAATAGGATCATATATATGTTATTGTTATTTCTTTTGGTGACCTTATCAACCAATTAGGGCTTTTTGTAGAATACTATTGCATTCTTATATTCCCTTTTCATAGAATGCTACTACCACATCCTTCAATTTATACAACGTCAGTCTAACAACTTATATTTTCAGTAACGTATGGCCCTAAAGATTCTATGTATATTGCAGATGAAGCACTAAATGGCCTCTACAAGCTTAGATCATATAACCATGAGGGTGTGTGTATATAAACTACAAAGTAGCATGTGAGAAAATGAACTGTTAGACATATACCATGTCGTCAGATGAATTACATTAATTATAATATATGAGGGAGTAGGTTAATATGTAGAACAAATGGACTAAATGAGTACATAATTAATGAGTACTAAAGAATTTAAAACATGAACAACATATAAGACATGAATTCATATAAGAAAGTGAATCGCGAGACAATAATCATGTTGAGCATGTGGACTATATCACATGGACAAGTAGATTAACATGTAAACATGTTTGTTCCTGGAATGCGAGCATGTGAGAATATGGCACATAGAAAATAAACCATAAATCCTATAATACTTAAGTAAGTAGGCTATTAGGCATGTAATATATAAGCAAACAGTGTGTTAACCATGTAACACATATACGAGCGGTAAGTGATATACATAATCCATGAGTAATAATTTACAATCTATAATGCATATAAAATATGTGTGGATGATTCGTGTCAGGTAACGAATGCAACATATAAACATAGAAGTCAAGGTTCTATAAAACATCTAAAAATAAATGAAGGTTCATTGAAACATATAATGGTATATACAAATGTTCTATGGCGTCTGTAGAAAGAGAGAAAATAATACACAAAGGCATATGACCTATGAATGGATAACTTATGGAACATGTAGCATGTTACACAACAAAAAAAGCCTTTAACACTTACAAACATCCTAGAGTACCACTCCACCATAGTAAGTACATGCATACTACTGCTAGTGCTAAATCACATGTGCGATAGTTTTTCTCATGTTCTTTGATCACATCAAAGAACATGCAATTGATTTCCCCATGTTAGTTTTTTATTAACCTGTTGAGTTTTCTTCATATAGGTCATTTAAACATTGGAATTTTATTGTATTCTAAGTCAATATAAATACTAAGACCACGATAGAAACGAGATCCTTAATAATCCATTTAGAGTAGGAGGTCTAGGTCCACCTTATCTTTGTTGTTGGCAATGATAACATCATTACACTCGATGTTTAGTACCTTATGAAGGTAAAATAAGAAAATACATAGAGAAACTTAAAAGAACTATAACATATTAACTCTTATATATGGCCAGTTACACATAAATGTCAAGCACATGTGAACTTACCTCATGATCCGGTAGCACTTTGTGAGCTAAAAACTGCAGAATTAATAGCTAATAGTAATAAAATTCCTTTAGTCTAGAAGCTTAAATAAGTTGTTACATAGCAAGTGAATTGTAATACTAGCAAGTCAACTGATCAAATGATACTTTTATTTTGTGGAATTGTAATAAGTCACCATAACTCCAAACATATTAAAATTGAACTACTTGTTATGAAATTAGCATATTGTACTGTTACTTTCAAGGGAGTGTACTTACCCATCTCTCCTTAAGTGGAGCTTTATGTTATCTACATACTTGGTATATGTTATTCAATTGTTATTCTCCTCTATTGATGTATAGCTAATACCTTTACACTATCCATTAACTGATCTAATGCCTACCTTGTCCCTTAATCTCTTAATTAATCAAAAATTATGTCTAACCTCTCAATATTGCTAGACCTTAATAATTTTTTTTAGACATACAAATCCTCTATAACTAAGACATAGAACACAGTAAGGTACTATATTACATATACCTGTATATGCAGCAATTAATATAGTCTCCCTGAGTTTTATAATCATAATAGGATCATATATGTTATTATTATTCTTTCAGGTGGCCTTATCAACCAATTAGGAGTATCTCTAGTAATACTACTGCATTGTTAAATTCCTCTTCAGACCATGCTATTACCACCTCTTTCAATTTATACAACATCAGTCCAACAACTTTTATTTTCAGTAATAAGTAACCTTAAAGATTCTATATATATTACAAATTAAGCATCGAATAGCCTCTACAGGGTTAGATCATATAACCATGGGAGGGGCTACATATGGAGGAAATCTCGTACTCAAAAACCAACCACATCCCCTAAGAAGTTAAACTATGAAAATAAATGTTGCAGCCCTTTTTGTGACTATGCAACTATTTATCATGTAAGTTTATGAATAATCCTGTTATATCTTGTTCAAATGAACCAAGGTGATACAAAGTGCAAATACAAATTTGAGTGCAAGAAAAAAAGAAAATTTTATAATTCTTTATACTATGAACCAGGAGGGTCGAAATAAATGAGCATAATCTAGTCTAAATTTTAATAACTTGAGACTACTCTATGTAGGCAATGCTGGTACAAGCCTTTTGGCCATCGCTGACCCCATAATAGGAAAAATCTAGATAAATAGATCAGAGTATGGTGGGAATGAACTTCTTAACTTTGATCTATTACACGATCT
This sequence comes from Withania somnifera, assembly GCA_039654485.1. Classification (NCBI taxonomy): domain Eukaryota; kingdom Viridiplantae; phylum Streptophyta; class Magnoliopsida; order Solanales; family Solanaceae; genus Withania; species Withania somnifera. The sequence goes on from JBDJHY010246229.1 coordinate 10,674, forward strand.
GGATTATGAAAGATAATCACATTTCCTAAATGTCCAAGATTACCCCTAATTATAAATGTGGTGTGCAATATATTCATAATTAAATCTTTACTAGACACAGCTTTGTAGACTCCCTAGGATGAACTGCTCTAATACGACTTTTGTCATGCCCCAACCTTCTTGGAGGCGGATAACTAGTACAAGTACACATGCTATGAAAATGACCTATGATGAGTAAATGAATCACTATGAAAATGGAATTACTAATAAGGAGATATATATACAACACCAACCTACTAGCCAAATCAAGAGAAATAATAAGTGAAACAATAAATACACACGACCGCTTTACAGTGTCCACAAAGCCTCTAATGGAACTCATACTATACAACTTTCAACGAATATAGGCTAAGGACTAGACAGGGCGCCAAATTAATCTAGAGCTTACCAATAATCACAAACTATCTCATGCTTTTATTGAGGTGATATACTAGCTGGTACCTGTACTTGCATCATTAAATGCAATGTCCCTTGTAAGGGACTTCAGCATGAAAAAATGTACTGAATATGTAAGGCATGAAATAACCATATGTAAACAATAAATCAGTTAACAATTTATGAATGTATAGATAAGGATAGAGTACTACCTTTACTTATACTTTTGGTAACATACCTTTCTTTTCTTTACTCTTATTTTCTTTAACATCTTTGTAAGCCACGTAGTACAAATGATAAGCTAGTCAGTGGTATAAAAAGAATGACCTATGATAGGGATTTTAACCCCTAGGGTACGGTCCTTATAAATACAAAAATCGAGATTGACCGATGTTATGCTTTCTTTTCACCTTGGGATACCACCCGTAATACATAGTTTCGGATTAACCCATTCTAGACGCTCTCCTCTAGGATACCACCTACCAAAAAGTATCTTGGGGTTGGTCCATGCTAGGCTTTCACCCTTGAGCTTCCACATACATAATCATATTTTTGTTACTTTTTTTTTTCTTTAAGCTTTGAGATTGTTACATTGGTGATAACACCATTGAGCTTTGGGACTGTAGACCATAGTAGGAGACATGTGAATATGCACTAAAGCCAGTAATAATGACATCATAATTAAGTGTCATACCAATATAATACTTTGGAACTTTATGCAACACAAAAAGCATTTTGATAGCTCAAATAGAAGCATATATCAAGTGAAGACCTTTACTTCTCAAGCAAAAAAGGCAAGGACTCTATATGGTGATATAATAGTCGAACACTTAATAAATGATATCAAATAAAAGGGGTATATGAATATGATAATTAATGAAACACGTGGGCTGATTCAACATAAGGACAAGTACACATTCCATTTAAAATCAAGTACATCCTTACTATCTTTATTTTTTAAAATACTTTCCTAGGTGTTAACTTAGTCTTTCATGTGTTGACACATACGAAGTGTCACATACAGAGTGTTATAGTTCTCTGGAAAAGGTTAATAGAAATACTCTAAATAGTAGGCTTAGGTTTCTCTTTTAAAGGTTCCAAGTCTAGTACTCCGCACTAGATTTTGCTCAGGGGTCCATCCAAAATCAGGTATGTAGGTATTTAATGAAGTCCCTTTTCACCTTTATTTCCAAAGTTCCAAGTTTTCAAGCAATTTCATAGTATTTGTGTTTTAGGTTCAACACAAGATTATGGAAGTTGTTAGATTTTACCTATAATGATTCAACCATTATATATATTCTCATAATTATGTTCATTTTCTTAATTTATCATATTTATATGTGATTTATATTTTATAGCATGATTTAGCATGACCTTTACATAATCTTGTAAATTTCTCACCTACACTACAAAAATTGATACTATGATTCCTCAATCTCTTGAAATATGACTTTAGCCCTATGAATATACAAAAAGTAAATACAACTCATGATTTTAGCATAACATGATATGATATGATAGAGAGCTTTGACTCAAAATAGTAAGTCTCCTACTGATTAGATATGAAACCCAAACAACTATCAACAACCAGAAGTAAGCTCAACATTTAGATATGTTATAGTTATGTATGAGCATCCGTAGCATTCATGATTTTTAGGAGGATTATTTAGCATCCAGAGAAAAAGGGTTCTAGATAATATGAGTTCCAAAACTATGTTACCAACATATTTTTATGCCTTTATGACCTTTAGGATCCTTATTCTAGGCTCTAACTATAGCAGGTTAGAGCAACCTCTTTTTAGTATGGAGTGGAGTACACTGGATTCCATGTTTTCTCACATCATGTTTTATATCAATTAAAAGAAACCCTTATTTCATGTTTCATAATTCATAAATCTCATAGGTGCTTTGTCCAGACAATTTCAGACTATTTACTATGCTTTTAACCTGTAGTTATAACTCCTTCTTTCAAATTACATGTATGCATTTGGGTCATTGCACCGTATTTTAGACTTAGGTTTTGAGTGTAAATATTCCATTGACCTGTAAAATGTGGGCCTAACCCTTGGGTGACTCTTTCCTTTGATAGCATGCTTTATCGGTGGAAGGTGTCGAATGATGGCCGACTTGTCTGTGATTTACTCATAATGTACTTTATTTCTATTAGATTATTTTCAATTTTCTGATAATGCATATCGACACCTCCTTTCTCTCACTCATGGTTATCTGGGAATTTGTATTTCAGGATATATTGGTGATTCCTCATAGCTCTAAGGAAAGGTGCAGTTTGTTCATTTTCAACTTTGTTTTAGTTTTAGTTTTGGAGTTAAGTGGAAACTTGTCCCAGCCAATCTTCAGTATATTTAAAGACTTTAGACACTAGTGGTATGTGGTACTTTCAATGTTGAGTCCTTACATATATTTCCAATTATCATTTTCTTATTCATACTTTTATCCTCGGACTCATTTTGCTTTAGTAGTGCCAATTTAATCTATGTTAATATTCTTCTCAGTCTTATAGTACGGTTTATTTATATACATGCACCAACGGTTTGTTTAGGTCCATTTGTGGTTCTAAACACCATGTATCGTCTAGGATATATACTCGGATAGTGATAAAAAAAGGGATGATATTCTCCCACCTAACACTTAAATAGTATCATTATCCCTAGTGCACAAAGTAAACTTAAAAAAAAAGTAAGGTGCAGGAAGAAATCCTTGGGTCTCAAGCCACATCATCACCATCGAATCATATGTTGCATCCCTCATTTCTAAATCTTCCTCTTCATAATCAATTTACTCCAAGTTTAATTCCTCATGAACTAGATCAACATCTGTGGGTACATCATATCCAATGCTTAGTGAAACCTGACCAAACTCTATGAAATGCCTGTGCACGAACAATAAATGAGTCCTCCTCCATATTACTTAGTTTCTCATCTATCTATAGTGTGTCTCCACAAATCAAAGTCAATATAGCAATGCTAAACATATGGTTGTTATACCTATCCATCAGAGCATTTTTCTTGGTAAATGATAGAATAGGGCTATAGTTCATGTCAGGCTCATTTGTATTTGTCACATCAGTACCCTGTATGTTCTTTAGTGGCCTATAGATAGTATATTCATCTTCAATCCTCAATTTCCTTAATAAACTAATCATAATACCTATAAATATATATCTTAACCACTTATTTCTTTCATAGTCTCCTTTAAAACAACCCATACATTAATAACCTCATTGGTCGTTAATCATTCACCAAGTAGACTATTCACGGGTGATATCAATCATATACTTCCCTAGAATAAGGCTAAATCAGACTATCTTCAACCAAATCCTCACTTCTCTAGTCCACTAAGCATAGGGTAATGTCAACAACATGCACTTTTTCAAGTGGAGGGTCCATATTGACATGGTCTTTTATCCATAAAAGGTGTGGTGAATAGACTAATATAGAGGCTCGGTACTTATCTCTTGAAGTCATTTTTTATATGCAAGTGGTGTTCCTAAGAATTGGTGCAATGCACGGGCGATGAATGTCATAACTTTCCCCTTAATATTAACTTGATTGCTTTTATTTTGGGGGGTCCCAATTTCTAGAGAACTCTCTTGTCAGGTTCATTGCACTTTTGAGATCATTAAAATGAAATCTAGGCCAAGAGTATGCAACCTATCAAGTATGTACGGAAATTCCCTCACAAGGCTATCTCTGTCAACCCTTTCCTTAAAAAAGTACTTTTCTTTCTTGTTCTCCTTATATAATCTCTTTCCTTCCTCCTTAATCTAGCATAGCAAGACGCAGGGCTGTTGGGGCTAGGGTTGGGGCTGTACATGATGATTGTCCTGTACACGACCCTTTTTTGACCCTGGTTGGATGAGAAGGGCCCATTCTTTCTTGTTTTTTGAGCCATAGTACTTGTCAAAGAAATCACACAATACACATCATCCCATCCCTCAAATGGATAGCATAATCACGTCTGGGAAAGGTTACAAAATGACCATACTTATTTGCTAGCATGGTGCTTGAAGTCTCTACTAAGGTATTCACACTTCTCCTAGTTTTACAAGTCATTAACTAAATATTAAATTCAACAACCACCTCAAATTTCAACAAGGTGCTCATATTATGATTTATTCAATCATTTCATAGCACAAATTTATGTTTGCAAGTGTTATAGTAGTTTCTCTTTTCGTACACAAGTTTAAAGTTTACCAATTCTCAATTTAATATACTTTTAAAATCCTACACTGCCAAATCACTTCCTATTAATCAACAATAAAATCATAACAACCACAAGTCATTCAAGTATACACTTTAATTCACAATGCTCCTAACAATCATCATATTCATACATAATTTAAGTTGCTTACCTAAAAAGTGATAAGGAAATGCACCTAAGGCAGTAGGGATGGTGATTGTGCTATGATCATGAATAACCTAAGAAAAAATGAATTGAACTAAAGAAACCCATACCTTGATTCTTGAAGAAGTGTAAAGGGATAAGGAAGCTTGAGAATTGGACCCTCTAGCATAGAGGAGAAGGAGAAGTAGTGATAGGTGACGCTTTTAGGTTTAGAATGCAACAAAATTTGGGGCTCTAGGTACTTACTGATTCTCATTGTTTAGGTTGACCCATGTGTTATAAGAAAAACATTTTCATAGTTAGGGGTTAAGCGCCGCACGACACAGTGCAGTGGTGACTTTTCCAATGTTAGGTAATATCATGCGATAAATCACACCATACTATGGTCGCATCGTATAACCTATAGCACCCTTGGATGGATATAAAATCACATTAGGTTTCATCGGTCATTTTATTTAGTGATATTCGTAGAACTCCTCTTATCATGCCAAGATTAAAGGGAAACATAAAGCTTATCGCACGCAGCTTAGAGGGAAACCAAGAGCTCCTGTCTTGGAAGTTCTTACCTTGAGCACTCAAAGTCCTCAAAAATTGCATTATGGAATTTTTATCTCTCGTCCATACCCTTCAAGTCACTAAGAAACAAAAGTATTAAAATGGTGAGTTCCTCCCACCCAGCACCTTAGTTTTAGTTATGGCATGTCTCTTTTTTTTCTTATTTTTTTGTCTTTTTTGTTCATATATCCTATGCTATTATATTACAAAAAAGGGTTGCCACTCGAGAAGCACCTGATTTGATGTTGTGGCATGATGATTCTCAAATAAAAATTGGATAAGTAAATTGAGGCCTTTTACATATCCATATCCTTGCCCCAATAGTGCTTCACTCATTCTTATTCACCAAGATTGTTGAATTCTTATCCTGTCTTCATAGGTCAACCACTTTAAATAGTAAAACCTTTTTTCTTTAGTCATGATTTAAATAGTAAAACCTTTTTTCTAGGTTTAAAAGAGTGATGAATGATGTGTTTGTCATGCAATAACTTGTTATTTTACTTATAAAGATTATCACTCTCATATACATGCAACTTAAATTTCTCAAGCTTGTGAAGTTACAACCTCCACTTCTACTCAACTGACTCAATGTTAAGATTGAGATTTTTAATATCCCAATATGCTTGGTGCACTAAATCAATTGGTAAATGATAATCCTTTCCATAAATCATCCCATATGGCAAGGTCCTAATGGATGTTTTGTATGCACTCTGATAATCCTTTCACTGTGAATTTACCATCTTTTTCTAGAGCTACTTTGCCTCTTGAATGGAAACCTCCACTTGTCCACTTGTTTAGGGACGATTAAATATAGCCACCTTATGTCTCACTCCATACTAAGCCGATAAAATTTAGAACCAATTGTTTAGGAAATGAGTTTCCCCATCACTCATAAAATATTTTGAGGTCTTAAATCTTATGAAGATGTGCTTATTCATAAATTTTACCACCACTTTAGCATCATTGGTAGGAAGATCCACAACCTCTATTCATTTAAAAACATACTCAACCATAACAAGAATGTACTTGTTGCCAAAAGATAGTGGAAAGGGTTCCATGCAATGAACACACCATACATAAAAAGCTTTTTCATCAAGAATATTATTCATATGTATCTCATGTATCCTCGAAATTTAGCACAACCCTTCACATAAGATAGTGTGTCCTTGAACAAATTAGTCCAAAATAAGCTAGACTAAAATACCTTTTGAGTTATCTATTCACCTTCATGATGTTCACCAAAGGCGAGGAATGGCAACCCTGAAGAATTTGTTGCACTTCACTTTTTAGGATGATTCTCTTAATCATCTTATTTGTTCTTTGTTTGAAAAAGTAGCACTCATCCCACACATAGAATAAGAAACTGTGATAAATCTTTTTCTTCTGTTGGATTTTGTCTTAAAATGGTTACACCTCAGTCACTAACGGATTCACAATATCTATGTACCATGGAAACTCTGAAACACTCAAGGTAAAGAGTTTTTTATCAGGTAACCCCTTGTAAATTTTCCTATCAATAGTTATATGAGACCAATCTTCAAGTCTAAATAAGTGATCTGTTACATTGTTCTCGGTCCCCTTTAAGTCTTTGATCTTAAGATCAAAATCTTGGAGAAACAAAATCCACCTAATGAGCCTTGACTTTATGTCCTTCTTATTAGATAAGTAGTTATAGAAACATGATTCATGTTTATAATCATTTTAGCCCCTACAAGATAATACTAAAATTTATCAAAGGCATATATAAATTCTAGCATATCCTTCTCAGTCATAGTGTAATTTACCTAGGTAGTATCAAGAGTTATATTGGCATAGTAAATACATGTCACGACCCGATTTCTCAGATTATGATAGCACCTACTATACCACCAGTAGGAGAACCAAACCCCGAGTCTGTAGCCAAAGCAAAGGACTACTACAATTAATGTGGAAGACTATGAAGAGAAACCATAAAGATAATAAAGAATTACGGAATACACCAAAGACCCGATGTCAATGTCAAACGAACTACTAATAGAGAACAACAAGGATGGAAAATATACAATATCCAAAGGTCTCCGAAAGTACAATGGAGATAATCAAAATAAAAGGCTGAAGAGAAACAAGATCAAGCTGCACACCAAGCTCACCTTGTACTTGGATCTGCACAAGTGCAAGTGTAGTATGAGTGCAAGCCGCTGAAGCAACCTGTACTCAGTAGGTTTTGAGGACCCACTAAGCACATAGAAATAATAGAATGCAGTAAATAACAAAATACAAGAATATTGGTCAAAGAAGCAAATAGGACAATCAGGGAAACTAGCATTTCAAGAATCAACCAATGGTCACATAGACAGATAATGCTAGCTAATCACATAACAAGATTTCAGGTAATGGAAAGGAACGTACTCGGCATCCTCACAACAAAACATGTGAATCATAACTCAATAAAATAATAATACGAATTAGGAAGGTAAGGAATAGAACAAGGCGGTATACCGGTAACCTCAAGTGAGAAGATAAATATGTGAATAAAAGATAAGCAATTGATCCCACATAACATAATCCATGGAATCAATCATGAAAACAATAAGGTAATAATAATATGAAATAAACAATCAAAACGCTGACAAGTCCCCTAGAAAGAAATGCAGCATACAATACAATTCACACTCACCTTAGGCCTTACATCTCAGCCAGGGTACAATGAAGACAAACAAATGCAGAAAGTAACACATGCATGAAGTAACCATCCTGCGTACGCATATCCTCCGGTACCCGTAGGCCCAACAGGAAGAATCCATGGAAGGCTAACCTAAAGTTCTCGGTGGATGTTATCTTCCCAAAGTCCACATCATCCCTCCTCCGTGTCGCGTATTAGCCCAGAGGCAGGTCCATGGGGGTGTACCACCATGTACGATCTAACGTCATCATATCCTCACATCCAAAATCATTGAGCCCAAGGGATCTCAAAAGTCTGGCATCCAATGTCCATATCATATATCAATCATAACGTCAAGGAAAGCTCGATAACCATGGCTACAAGTCGGAATATCATCATATATCATATTAAGATTACGATCAAGGTATATAATACTAATAGCAATCTGAAGTGACAAGTATAACACCTGATCAGAAGTAACGAATAGGGTATCACCATGTATCCCTAACCATTAGTACCACAAGTGCCAAAAGTTGTACTCATTGCCGTACGGAGACGGACTCATGTCCCAGCACTGTACTCACTGCCGATTCTGGGTCGGACTCAAGTGCCAACATCAACTAGTAAAATATTTATTTATTTATACAACCTGGTGCTAGGAGGTAAAGCCTGAACTAAAGAAAGTAAAAATATAATGTTACCAGGTGCTCCACTCCATGTAGAGTCTAAAACCAGCAAAAAGCCAATTATTTATATAACCATAAAGTGAACTACTTCTTAACTCATTTAAAATCAATATCATTATCTTTCCTTAGCCTCAAAGGCTCAAATTCAAATGGTGATACCTGCCCAGCCCCAATATACTCTCATCGGAGCCATAGGCTCGGCCTCTCGTTCCATGAATACATAACATATCCACAACATATAATTATATCTTCATATATTTAAATAATTCATGAAATAACCACTACTTACGCCCTACACAAGTATTAATAATAAAACACTATGCCTCAACCCCATATCAATCGGGTGCCAATATACTTTAATATCAAAATCAAACGGATGAAAGAACGGTATTAGGATACTATACAGCCTACCTACCCAACCTAAGGATGCTATTCAATATAATTTATTAAAGCTATAAACCCAAAATTAGCCCAAGGAACCTACCTGTCGTCTGACGACAAAGCTCTGCAAAAATGCATAAATTGATCTCTGATTGATATCAAATGAGCTCCAATCGATCTGAAACTTACGCCAATGAATTCTATACATTAATACGAGTCTAATGGCACAACTTATACTAAAAAATGGACTGGGCCCAAAATCGTGCCTTAAACGAGCCTACCATGGGTCTACGGGGCCCTCTTACCAAAACTAAAAATAAATTTTACCCCGGTGTTTCCAACGCTGACAGGAACTCATGCTCCAAATTTGAGTACAATCCGAGTTCGAAAAGGGCTTCAAAACAGCCCGAAAAGAAATCGCTCAAAAAATAGGGGTCAAAGGTCCCCTTTTTTTTCTTACGAATTTACAGATGGATTTTCAGCGTATAATTGTTATTAGGACCAATATATACAAAATTAAATGAAGAATTCTACGAATATATAAATATATAAACATGATTTCATCACTTCCAAAGTTGGAGCCATTAATGGTGGAAACTAGAAATTC
>JBDJHY010246230.1:0-10751 GCA_039654485.1 Withania somnifera
TTTTATTTTAATGAGTCCACAATTTTAAAAATCTCATAAATATTACTTTCTTCATTACAATTTATTTGTCTGCTTTTTTACTTGATAATAAATTTTAAATTTTTTTAATATTATTAATATATTTTTTAATTATTGGATTTGATATGAATTGAAGGAAAACATAAGTGCAAGATTAAACAAATTCCAAGTTAAAACGTGAAAGAAAAAAAAGAAGAATATATGAGCATCATATATTAATGATTCTAATCAATTTTTAATACTGAACAAACTATAGTGAATTCATACCAACTTTCACACCTTATGAAAGTTAAATGATTTCTTCAAAACATAATCTTATGTAGATAACATTATAAAATTAGGTCTAATACTATGAAAATGTTGTAAAGTATTAAATTTTCTATGGTGACTAATGGCTTGCAATGACATGTGTCAATCAGTAAGAGCTCATGTATGGTGACTAATGGCTTATAATGTCTATGTGTCAACTAACAGAGTGTCGTGTAAATATAAATAGAGTGACAAAAATAGAAAGATAATGAAGAACAAAATTTCTTCCCACTTTCTCCTTTTTAGACTTTATTTAATTTTGTATTGTATTTAATTTTATAACACGTTATTAGTATGAGACTCTGCCGACTAGAGCAAATATTATAATAGGTATAAAATGTAATACCATTTTATACTTTTATTTTATTATAATATCTAGTATTTGTAAACTAGAATTTGTTTCCCTGGATATATCGGGTAAAGGCTACATGTGATGGGCACCTGACACCGAACTTCACTTAGATGCGATGGGTCTGACAGACACCATAAAAAACAGAATCTAGGCATCGAGTCAAGGCGATAATTTTTCTCCGTCACTACCTTGACGAAGGTTTAAAAATGGAATATCTGACAGTCAAAGATCGCCTTACACTGTGAAATAATCTAAAAGATAAATACAACCACTTGAAGTTGGTCGTTCTTCTGCAGGCTCGTCATAGGTGACTTAATTTAAGGTTGCAAGATTTTAAAACTATAACTGAATATAATTCTGTCATGTTTAAAATTATTTCATAGCTAAAGTTATATGGGGAGAATATCACCAATCATGATATGCTTGAAAAGACACTCTTTACTTTTTTGGCCTCGAGTATGTTCCTGTAGTAGCAATATCGAGGTATGGATTTCACAAAGTATTCTGAATTAATCTCACACCTTCTGGTTGCTGAACAATACAATGACCTACTAATGAAAAATCATGAAAGTCGATTCATCGATCTGCTTCATTTTCTGAAGTGAATAAGGTTAATTTCCAACAGCATAAAGGAGGTCGTGGTCCCAAACGTGGTCATGGCCATGGTCGAAAAGAAATGATGATCGCGGTGGTCGACTTGAAGTAAATAATGACCAATGATGCAAAAAGAGATATGAGCGACATGATATGGTACCAAAAGAAAATTTAGAAAAATTATGTCACAGATATGGAGGAAAAAGTCGTTGATCACGTACCTATCGTTCCTAGAAGCACTTGGTCCAGCTATATCAGGCAACCCTGTAAAGGGAGAAATAAAGTAGAGGCAAATTTTATCACCGGAGATAACATTGAACCCATGAATTTTATATAGCTGATTTTTTTCCCCGAACGTAAAGTGGATCACCAGATAGGTGATGAGGCCTCAATAATGTAGATGGTTTTCAGTTCTATTTTCTTAAAGACTTGTATATATGTATCTCTATAAGCCTTGTAAATAAATAAAAGTTATGTTTGATAGTAACTATGCAATATTTGCTTTATTTTATTCTTTCATTTTGAAAAAAATATGGATGTACCTCAAGTTTTATTTGAATCAATATTCAATCATGATGATATCTGAGTAATCAATAGCAGAACAACTCATATCATCTTCAAATATGAGAAATACGTCTCTTATTTACTGAGGAGCAAAGCGAATGTTATAACAATTTCTAGTAATTCGAAATTGACCGAATGCTTCGAAAGAGCTACTATATTTCTACCCAAGGGGACAAAACTAATTATAAAAAATGTTTTATTCTCTTTTAAATCTCCAAGAAACTTGTTAAGTTTCAAGTTATCCACCAAAATAGGTATCATGTAGAGACAATAAATGAAATGAATAAAGAATACTTTGGCATTACCAAGAATGTCCCAAGCCAGAAATATAGTTTGGAAAAACTTTGTCTTTTGGACTATATTATGCGGAAATTAGTGAAATTGAAACACATTCTATTGTAAACCAGAAGTTTACCCGATTTGAATATCTTTATATTGTGGCATGACCAAATAGGTCACCCTGGATCAATAATTATGAGACAAATCACTGAAAATTCAATTGGGCATCCGTTAAAGAACCTAGAGATTCTTACAGATGATGAATTTTCATTTATTCTTGTCATCAAGGAAAACTCATTACGAGGCCATCACCAATGAAAGTCGGCATCGAATTTTCTAAATTTTTGAAACGTATACATGGGGATATCTGTAGACCTATCTACCCACCTAGTGAAGTGTCTAGATTTTTTTTTTGTCTTAATTGATGCATCTTCAAGATAGTTTTATGTGTGCCTCCTATCATCTAAAAACCTGGCATTTGCGAAATTGTTGCCACAAATAATTTGACTAAGAGCGAAATTCTCAAATTATCCTGTTAAGGTCATTCGCCTCGATAGTGGTGGAGAATTTACATTCCAAGCTTTTAATGATTATTATTTATCAGTTGAGATAAAAATTGAACATCCTGTAGCTCATTGTCATACTCAAAATGGCTTTGCAGAGTCATTTATTAAGCACCTACAATTGATAACTAGACCAATACTTATTAGAAAGAAATTACCACTACCATTTGGGGTCATGCTATCTTGCATGCAACATCAATCGTTCGTCTCCGATCAACTAACTATAGTAAATTCTCCATTGCAGTTGATTTTTAGTTATGAACTAAATATTGCTCAGTTGTGAATCTTTGGTTGTGCGGTATACATTCTAGTAGCCCCAGTGCAGCCTACTAAGAAGGGCCCCCAGATCGATAAGATCCAAGAAAAGAAAATACATAGAAGGTTAGGAATATATATTGAGTTTGACTCACCCTCCATAATTCATTTTCTTGAACAATTGAAGGAAGACTTGTTCACTGCTTGGTTTGTCGATTGTCGGTTTAACGAAATATATTTTCCACAATTAGAGAGAGAGAGAAAAAAATCCATTAAAAGAAAATTTGCATGGAAGGTTTCATCACTATCTCACTTTTATCCACGTGCTCCAATATTTGAGAAAAAGGTTCAGAAGATCATTCACTTACAGAGAATAGCAAATCAAATGGCAGAGACATTTACTGATCTGAAAAGAATAACAAAGTCACATGTACCTGCATCAATTTTCCTATTCTAATCAATTTCCCAGAAGGACCACCCACTATTGTCAAAACTTTTGAGTTCCAAAAATACCTGAAGTGTGGTAGACCATTGAGTTTGAATGATAAAAATTCTAGGGAAAGAAGTGCGAAAAATGATCAAAATGACACTGTGAAAGAATCTCACGAAAGGGTTCAAGATCTAATTAATCGTGATGTTTCTGCAGAAATTAGTAAACTTGAGATTCAAATAAATGAAGAACTTGCAATAACTTCTACCGGTGATGGAATAAATTTAAATCGATAAAAAATTATGGTGGATAATATTCTTACATCTAATGATGCACTTAATACTATGCAAAACAGTGAGGATCTTAAACCTGAATCTATCGAAGAATGTCGCAAAGATATGATTGACCAAAATGGAAGAGGCAATTCAGTCGGAATTGAACTCATTTGTTAAACATGAGGTTTTTGGACCTAGTCCAAACCCCGATAGTGCAAAATCAATTGGCCATAAATGAGTCTTTGTATGAAAAATAAATGAGATTGTATGATACAAGGAACTCCTTGTGCACATTGTTGCACAAGGCTTCTCTCAAAAACCCAGCGTTGACTATGAAGAAACATATTCACCTGTTATGGATGCAATAACGTTTTGATACCCATCAGTTACCTGCAAATGAGAATGTTAAGATACATATCATGGATATGATTACAATATATCTTTATAACTCACCTGATAATGAAATTTACATGTAAATTCCAGAAGGATTTAAAGTGCTTGAAACATATCATTCAAAGTCTCGAGGAATGTACCTAATCAGATTACAACTATCATTGTATTGTCTAAAACAATTAAGGTGTATGTGGTATAATCTCCTCAGTGATTACTTGATAAATGAAGGTTATATAAACAATGTTATTTGTTCTTGTATTTTTATCAAGAAGAACGACATTAGGGTTTTTCATACGGGCTGGTTAGTTGGTGACATAAATCTCATTGGAACTCCAGAAGAGGTTCAATAGGCAATTGTCTATTTGAAAAAAGTATTTGAGATGAAGGATCTCAGAAAAATAAAACTTTGTCTTGGTTTGCAAATCGACCACTTAGCAGACGACATCTTCATCTATCAATCTACCTATACTGAAAAGAATTAAAATAATTTTACAAAGACAAAGCACATCCATTAAGTACTCCAATGGTTGTTCAAACACTTGAAGTGAATAAAGATCTGTTCCAACCTCAAGAAGAAAATAAGGAACTCCTTGGTCCTGAAGTACCATATCTCAGTACAATTGGTGCACTTATGTACCTTGCTAATGCAACAAGGCCTGATATAACATTTTATGTTAATTTTCTAGTAAGATATACTTCTTCTCCTACGCGAAAACATTGGAACAGGATCAAACATTTAATACGTTATCTAAAGGGGACTATTAATATGGGTCTATTTTACTTAAACGAACATTATGCAGATCTTGTTGGTCATGCAGATGCAGGTTATTTATCGGACTCGCATAAATCTCAATCTCAGACTGACTATGTATTCACATTTGGAGGAACTGTTATATTATGACGATCTTATAAAATAGTCCGTCGTTGCTACTTCTTCGAATCATGTCAAAACAATTGCAATCCATGAAATAAGTAGAAAATGTGTGTGGTTGAGTTTAGTGATACGTTCCATCAAGGAAAGTACAACCTGAAGAGTGATGTCAAGGTACCCACGGTCCTGTATGAAGAAAATGTTGCTTGCATAACTCAATTGAAAGGAGGCTTCATCAAAGGAGAAAGAACGAAGCACGTGTCACCGAAGTTGTTCTTCACTTATGATCTAACGAATAGTAGTGATACTAATGTTCAACAAATCTGTTCAGCGATAATCCAGAAGATATATTCACCAAGTCTTTACCAACCTCAACTCTGGAGAGGATGGTGCATGAGATTGGGATGCAAAGACTTAATCGCTTGAATCGTGGTCTTCATCTGGAGAGTAAGAATACGCGTTGTACTCTTTTTTCCCTTAACTAAGGTTTTTGTCCCACTAGATTTTCTTGATAAGGTTTTTAATGAGGCAGTAAGCAATGCGTATTGAGGATAACCATGTATAGATTTTCTTTCACATGGCTATCCAAGGGGAAGTGTTGTAAAATGTTAAGTTTGCCATGTGTTAGCTAAAATGGTGACTAATGGCTTGCAATTCCATTTGTCAACCAACAAGAGGTCATGTATGATGACTAATGACTTGTAATATCATGTGTCAACCAATCTGGTATTGTATAGTATAGATAGAGTGACAAAAATAGAAAGGTAATGAAGAACAAAATTTCTTCCCACTTTCTCCTTTTTAAACTTTATTTAATTTTGTATTATGTTTAATTTTATAACAGAAAATATGAATCCAGCTAGTATTCTAATTCAATCCAATTATTAATGTAAATTAAAAATTAAATAATACATGATGTGATAATAGTTTTTAGAAGTTTATTGTCTATTGTCACTTCCTTAGGTAGCAGGTGTTCGTACACACAATTAAAAATTTAATACTTTTTATTGAAGTGTATACTTATTATTGGTAAAAACTTTTATTATTGAAGTATATAGCAATTTTATCTATTATAAATTTTTTTAATAAAGAATAGAAAGTTCAATTAACATTTCTAAGAATCTTTATACTTTTAATATAATATAAATTTAATAACAAAAAATTATTTTTAAATTAAATGCTTACAAGCTAAAATCACCCAAAAGTGGTAAGTTAGTAACCTAGCTCTAACTTAATTATAGTTTATAAATGTTTTTACTTTGACCAAATTACCTTTTATGACTTTTATTCTGGTATATTTTGTAATCTTCAAAATACTCTTCCTAAAATATAATTTTTAATTATCTCTTTATCTACTTCCATAATTTATCCTCATATATACATTTAATTAAATACATCAATCATATTATCAATTTCTAACATTTTTATTCAACTACCTAATTATTTATGTAGAAAATCATCGTCAATGCTCTATGCTTATCAGCTACTTTTTAAATTAGCTAAATCAAACAATCAATCTCTATAAATTCTTTGTAAATGGACAAAACAATATAATTTCATCAATAAATGTCGATGTTTTTCATAAAACATAACTGTTTCATAAATGACAGACATAATGTGCCATGACTTGTTTGAATATATAATGTCAAAGCAAAAGATTATTGTATTAGCTCATATACGTTAAAAAATAGGTCATGTGATAGAAAAATAGCTTATCAACGCAAAGAAGTTCCAAAAGAGACGGCCAAACATTTGACGTACAAATTCCATGATGGTCCCCGTCCCCTTCTTGAAAATAAGCAAAATAAAACTTTGGTTATGCTAATTAATCAATTTAATTAAACTTTAATATGCTGTACTTAAACTTAAAGATTCTTTAGGCTACTTGGAATTGTATCAACATCAGTTTCAGAAAACTAATCATGATAAACTATGAATTTCATAATTAAGACAACAGATTGGTTCCAAATGTAATAAGTTTATCGTATATGTGTTACTAACTTTTTAGCATCCCAAACTGCCGTCCCAATTTATACTACACATTTCTCTTCTTTAGATTTTATCTATGTGATGTTTATCTTTTAGTATTGATATAAGAAGAATCACAACTTATATCGTTTTAATTATCTAAATTTTTATTTTATAATATTGAATTACTTTAATCTAATTTTGCTTGAAAGATCAATTCAGTTAACTCTTAATAGTTGAAAGTGTAACATAAATTAAGATAAATGGAGTAATACAGATCATGACTCTAAACATTGCTCGATCATTTTGGGATAACAAAGCAAAATTATGTATTCGAGTAGGAAATATTAATAAAATCAACCTCGATTAATGAAAATGAATATGATATACTCTTATTAGTTAGTATTTATTACTTAGCTGTAGTGTCAAATCCTTGATTGAAATTACACCTAAGGTCTTATTCGTAACATTTAGCACAGGAATGCAAATTATATATATCTATCCTTTGTTAATGCTCTTAGGACCTAGGTTGAAATTATCCTGTTTGGGTGAGATTTGCACAGTTCTTTCCAAATTGATTTTTAGTTTTATGTCATTTTTATAAAATATTGTTATTTTTACACATAAAATATATTCATTTTTATAAAAAGATAATCTGAATTGGATCATTTTCCCGTTTGTTTGGGGGTAGCCACTAAGATCACCAGAAAATGATCTCTTACCATAATGCGTTACATAAAATTTAATTCGATAATAAAAGGTGGACAAATATGTTTTAATACAAGGAGTACAAAACAACAACATATTTTCCCCCGTAGCCATCCCCAAATTTAAAAGGAAAATAGTTAAAAAACAAAGTTCCCACAAGTGTATGGAAGTTAAAATAAAACCTTTATAATTATGCAATTTTATTGATTAATTTATTCTTTCCAGATTGATAGATGTGAATGTTGTGACATTATTCACGAGTATGGATCCAATAAAGCTGAGGTCAAGTATCGGGAGTGCAAAGAAGATGAAATAATAGCTTGATGATCCATAATAACGTATTATGTCAATTTTATTTTTCTCATTTTTACCAAAATTTTCCAATATCTTGAATGACTCAATATTTTTTCAAACGAATATTGTAATTTTCTTATTTTTGATTTTATTGATGAAGAACCACTCCCGTCACTTGGGGCCATCATCCTTTACTTTCTTCTTCTAATTAAAGAAAGACCAAAATATATAAATAATCAAATATAAATCCTATAACTATATTTTTTAATGAAGGTTTTAAAAAATTATAAAAAAGTATCACTATTTTTTCTTTCCCTTTGAAATAACTCTATAGATACACATTCTAAAATTTTAGCCCTTATTCTAGTTTAAAATCTCTCCGTCTGTATTTTTCTTCATTATCAGAACTGTTTCACCTCATTAGCATCTAAATTCCTTCAACTTCTTAGGTTTCCTCCTAAAAATCTCTCTCGATATTTGACCATGGCCATATCTCTTCTCCATCTTTCTTTCAATCGCCTCTTCTCAATGCTTCTCTCTTCCTCTCTCCTCAAAATTTTCAAGAAGACAAAAATAGTGAGATCTGAGACAAAGTTCGAAGCTGTAGTTGATTTTTCGTCAAATCTGAGTCATGACCAGAGTTGTGGTTGATTGCTCTGGTTCATCGAAGCTTGAAGCTTTCTTGCCGGAATAGTGGATAAAATATGTAGAGATGGGGGCTGATGTAATTGTTGTGATCTATTACAATCAATCATAGCTTCTATCATGACAAAAATAGTTGAACAGATCGAAGTCATAACCGGAGTTGTTGTTGATTTTCGGTCATATCTATGTCATGACAGAAGTTATGATTGATTGTTCTGGTTCATCGAGCTTAAAGCATTCCTGCTAGAGCAGCGAAAATAATGAGAGATACACAAATACAATAGATACATTATTGTATTCTCAATTATTTTGATACTAGATATATAAAATTGATAATTGATACATCCACATGTACCACACCCTCATTAGATAGGTTTAGATACACATAGAGGTGAAGCCAAAATTTAAAGTTAGTGGGTTATAAATTTTAGGATAGCACAATGACATCAAGCTAATGTATAAAAAATAACATTGACAAATTTTACTTTTTAAGAAAATAAAAAAAAAAAAAAAGAAAGAAAAAGAAAAATAGAAAAAACATTAGCCAATGGGGATCGATTCAAACATCATCCCATCTAATCAGGGCCTTCATGTTCGCACGCGAACCACTAGGCCAAGTGCTTCTCTTTGGATACGGTTTTGCGAATAGTATTTATGGATGTAGTTTCTGAATTTTGTAGTATAAATATACAATCTACATAAAAGTTATTGGATTTGGTTGAACCCCCAAATGGTATTATAGCTCCGCCCCTAGATACATAGGCATTAGAACATTAAGATCCATAGAACCTTAGAATATTCAAGATATATAAGACTTAAAACTTAAAGATTCACAGTCATTAAAAGTATTTAAGGTACATATGCATTAAAAATATTAAGATACACATGAAAAAATACTTAAAGATTCACAATGTCTTGAAATATTCAAGATACATTAGCATTAAAATATCTAAGATTCAAAAAGCTAAAATTATTTAAGATACACAAAACTTAAAAAACTTATATCTAAGATACCCGCTTCAATGTTGTCCCCTATATCTAGTTATAACAACCTACATAAAAGTAATATAACAAACTTATGACATAAAATGTAATTATAAACAAAACCTATGACATTTATGTTAGTTGACCTTAAAGAAAATAGATCTGGGGCTTGAATATAAACTCATACAACTTCAAGTAAAGAAAAAAAGTGTAAATTAGGAAAAGTATGTACAGGAAACTACAAAAAAGGCCATAATTTAGGCTTATATTACATCACCTACCAATAGTTTCATTATTTATGCTACATAACAATCTTTCTTTTTTGTGTATCACGTTTATATATATTTGTATATATATTTGATACAAATTTGAAACTCCTCCTTAGGTTACGATTCTTTATAATCATTAATCTTGCTATTGAAATTAATCATATCAACTAAAAATTCTAATTTGTAATATTATTGGTAAGTGTATTCATAATTTATTTTTTTGATTCATATGTTTTAAGCCTGATTTTGGGGTTTTTTTTTAGGATTTTTACAAGCTTTATTTGGTTCTTCTTTAATAGCGGAATCTAGTACCATAAATGAGTTATCAAGTTATTCTATCAAATATCTGATTGTTTTTCAAGTATCAAAAAAATTGATTTCATTAGTTATATCAATTTTATATTATTTAACATTATTTTTGAGTTGTATCAAATATATTTTTTTCAAATATTAAAAAAGGAGTTTGATTTTCTTAGTTGTATCAATATTTGATAACTTTATTGGTACTCTTTATGTGTATCAGTTATTCGATTTTGATTCAAGTATCAAAAAGTATTTGAATTTCTTAGTTGTATCAAATATTTTTTTATTTTTTAAAGGCATAATACCATTTATAAATGAAGTACCCATAATAATATCATTAGTCAATTTTTTAACTAAAATAAAAGAATGTTCAATACATGTTTTATTATGGCAAATATAAGCTTTAGTTAATTTATAGGAAATCTGAAGTTTATTTCCATCAACTCCTGTAACTCTGCGAGTAGTTTTTTTAAAATATTTAGTAGGTATTAACCCTTCTCTAATGCAATTTAAATCTGCATCAAAATTAATTAAAGTAGAAATATTTTTATACATTAATCTTTTATCAATAAAAAAATTTACTTTTATGAGCCATTTTTGTTTAGAAAACAAATTTATAGCACCCATAAAATTTTCTTCTTCCATACTATTAGAGGAAGATGGTAAATCAGAAATTA
>JBDJHY010246241.1:0-10751 GCA_039654485.1 Withania somnifera
TATGACCCAATTTACAAGTCGTGAAAAGGTTACATAACTCATACTTGTAACTCGTGGAATTGATCTAAAATGTGACCAATCTCAGTCCCAAGTGATAATCACTAGATGGACCATCATTTAAGTTGGAAATCCATCAAATAAACCATCGACTCCTTCTTTCCATATTTTAAAATTAAGATTCCAATGGTAATTAGGTAAATTCCCAACTCTTTTATGACAAAACTATCATACCTCGAGTCTACACCCTATATGGGACATGATTCTTAGAAGCCCTAAAGACCCCTAAATAACCTTGAGTATCTAGAACTACTGCTAAACAATGTTGAAAATATGGTGAGAACAATAATATTAATTGTAATGGGAAAATTGAATATAATAGTAATAGAAGTAATGAATAAATCATATCGCATATGTCTAAAAGACCTCCACTAAATGAGAATAAACTTGGCTAGAACAGGCTTCTAGCTCATAAAAAGAAAATACAGAAACTGAACAACATGAAATAAACTAGGAAATATAGAAGATGTTGCGTAAACACCAAGCCCATTGAATCATGAGGACTCTCCACTATAGGTCTACTAAATGAAGATTTAAGACTATCCTCGAACATGGGTGAGATGGCCCTGAATCTACATTGTGGGTGTAGGAAAAAAGTATGTGTCAGTACTTATGGAATGTACTGAGTATGTAGGCATATAAAGGTAATAAATTAAATACATGAGAAACTGATAGGAAATATATAAATTTTATAACCATAAATCAATTGAAATCTGAAATGGTAACTTGTAGCTGGAACTATAACTGAAAACTGAGAGTATATGAACATAGGTGGAAATTATCGTAACTGACTCTTTCATGCAAGCAATATGAAATCTAGACAATATCCTTGCTAAGAGAGCATTCTAAAACCTGAAAAAGGTAAAAGACCATGACAACATGGATCCACTAAACTAAGACTTGGTTATTTCAGGCAATAAAACCTACAGTTTTAATGTAGCACTGTATTAGGTATCAACCTTTACTAGCAAAAGACACGATTTCCCATCCGCTCGACACTAGATTCTACTACCAAAAGTTAAGATACTAATTATGATACTGTACTGAACTAGACTATTAAAATATCATTTTATTTAGGCATGTACTAGTTGTACTAAAATAATGTTAGTCCCTGATCAATTTGATCCTGAAATACTAAATAATTCTTGATTTAAGCCTGAAAACTAACATTTTTATAGAACTTTGATCAAAAGACCAAAACATACCAAGGGATCATAAATAGCCTAAAATTGCTTTTATGCATATCTTAGCAAATACTTGAAATATTGAATGAGACATGTAAAGAATGATAAAATCTAAAAATATACTGAATACTAACATGTAGCCATGAGGAAATATATACAATTAACTAAATCAACATAAAAAGGTTCTTACATGGGGAACTAGACAATAGTCAAAATCGTGATTACATGTAAAGATAATCAGGATACTAAGCTATAACCATGGAAAATCATTAGAAAGATTACGAAACATGTCTATGATCATGAGAATATCGTATAAGACATAATTTAGAATATGTGGCTAAGTTAGACATGAACCCTAGTTATGGAATTCATAAAATCATAACTTGAAAACTTGTAAATTGGACATGAGAGTAAAAGATACTCTTATTCAATACTCACATACCCGAGAAGAATAAAAATCCTTAATGGAACTTGGTTTTTAAGTTCTTGAGGATAAATGTTTTCCCTAACTCTTGAGAGAGTCTTTGTCTTGTAATTTTAAAATTTGTGAGCGTAAAAAAGAGGATGAAGGATTTTGGGTTTAATACCTATTAAATTCATCATTTAGAAGTAAAAAAGATGTATATGACTTGTTGAGGTTGAGAAATTTCCCTCATGCCATTAAAAAATGAAGTTACAAACAAAATATCTTTGGGTACGTAACCTCACATCACAAGCTTTATTGCGAGGCTTATCCAGTGAACCTAACAAATGGTATTGGATGTAGGGTTCTTTAAATTTGCAATGTAGGGTTCTCTAGTGGCTAGAATTCTTACTAAACACTTATGTAAGAACCCCGATCCTTTTTATGTAATATATGGGTTTAAATACTTATTTTTAGAGCTCAAAATAGCTATGAGAAGATGAGTAAAATCCATCGGGTATTGCATAAACCCATACATTTTACATTCTACAAAATGGGATTTAATACCAAACTAAGTGTTTTTCTCTTTTTTGTTTTGATTAAAAGGCCTCATGGACCTTTTATTTAGAAAAAAAGTAAATACAATATCAAGTCCAGCCCGAGTGAGCTCGAATCAGGTCCAAAAAGAAAAATAACGTCATAACCAATAAGCTTCTCAAAATGGAAACCCTTTCTTCTTCATTTAATCAAAAGAGTATTAGAGACACTTCAATAATTAAAGTAAAAGTGTGACGTATAATTAAAGTAAAAAATAAAATGTGATGTATGAGATTTATTCTTGTCTTGTCGTATTAGGTGAGTCATCTATGTGAGTCATCTTGTGAGTCATCTGTAAAGCAACATGTGTATCAGGTGTAGTGTGTAGTTGAAGCTTTCTAAAATGGAGTCAAAGATCTAAAAATGAATTATCACCTTCTTTCCACCATCCCAATATCTCATAAGTTTGGGATGAATCCATGTTCGATACTTGAGGTTTCACAAATGCCATGTAATTCTTACACCTTGAAGAATTCTTCAAACTTGTTATGATTCGATATAGTAAGATTTCTATTGTTAACTCGTTCTATTTTTCCATTTCAAAGTCTATATATTGAGCTCAATCAGTTCCTCTATTATCTATTGTAGTAGCTCAATAATGTGAATCGTTTCTAGATCTTCTGTTGTAGTTACTAGAGGTATGACCTTTCCTTGTCAGTACCGATCAAACATGATTCAAGAGTTTAGCTGTAGTTGGTACTTATTTCCTTTCCTATTCACAGATTGAGTCCTAAAAAGAATCACCTAAAATATTTTCTTTGTGTATCTTGGGCTGATTGTTTGTAAATTAATCTTCTCTTTTATCCCTAAAATGATCTACGATTTATTTACTAGTGCATCTTGGATTTGCTTCCGTCTATACATATTCCTGGCAATGTCTCTATAGGTTTTTAACTGAGTTATCGCCCTTCTAGCTTGACTCTTGTCCCCACCTGCTATTGTTTTCTTATGATTTACTACCTTAGGGAACATAACAACTATGCTCCTTATTTTGCATCCTTTTGATTATGATATTAGGTACTAATTCATGTCCATTTCTGCAATGATTCTAGAATCTCTAGGAATATTCTATAGTGATGGAATGTTAGCTTATTTGTACCTGCAATAGAGAAAAAACAATTAGCTATAAAATCAGCAAGTTTTTTGCCTTCTCTGAATGTATGCACCACCATAACATCTGCCTTATCAATAACCACTACTTTCCTCTTAATTTTAATAGACAACCTCCAAGGCACTTCCTACTCTCCAAACTCAGGGTCCAAAGCCTTTTATTTATGTTGTATTCTAGTACCAATCTAAAAGTTGTGGCCTTAGCCACCAAACTTTTCCCATCCTCCAACCTTAAAGTTTATGCATATAGTAGAACCCCTTCTTTATTTCTAATGCAAAATGCACTTGAGCTGGGTCCAATGTTACTCTTGGAGCCTCCATCTGAGTTGCATTTATGACAAACAATCAAAGGAGGTTTCCAATAAACTGTGTTTGTATAAATTGATGGAGTGTATTCCTCTAAAAATATCATAATAAACGGCCATGATGATGGAATTTTATTTAACTAAGAATACTTGACTTTGATAAACAGATTAAGATTCTTGGTAATCTCCATATCCATTATGTAATATTCTATGTTTTCACCAAGGAAAATCTTATTTCTCCTTTTTCAAATCTGCCAAATAATGAACATAGGGACAACTTTTTATAAGACTCTGAGTTTTGGTGGTGCTTCTACTCTCTATCATTTAAAAGTAGTATCTTTTAAATGATGGAAAGGTCCATTCAAACCAGTAGCCCCGGTAAAGTTATTCCATAATCGTGAAGCTATAAAACATTTTACAAATATGTTTTCTAGAGTCTCAATGGAATTTTTTCCATAACATAAACATTTAACATAATCACTATTCATTTTCATCAGAACTTGACCAATTGAAAGCCTCTTCTTGCATCTCCTCTATAATAAGAAGGAAACCTTAAAAGGTATTCCTGAAACCTAGGTCTACTTTATTTCTTCATTTATATCCTGTTAATCTCTAAGAAAATCCTAGGTAGACATAACATTAATCTTTCTTATACTAGTTTTCATCCACCATTGTTCATCCAATTCATCCCTTATTCCTTCAATCTTAATGTTCTGTTCAACATGAAGCCTTACTTCTTCACGTAAAATCTGTTGTAACAATCCAGTATTCCATCTCTCTTGAGACCTTACTTTATGAACATCCTGTACATTGTCCCTATAATCATTGAAAATAGGAAGGTGATAGTAAAAGACCCCTAGATTGGTCTAATTGTCAATCCATAATCTTGAGTACCCATTTTTAATTTCCACCAGATTCTTGATCTTTTTGATCTCTGGCCTCTAGCATAGCTTTCCAAGTTTATAATCCTTCTATCCATTCTATCATTTGAGGCCTCTGCCTTTTATAGTATTTTAACCATATAAATATGCTCCACATGGACTTCTGGGTTTTAGAATTCCACAATAATTTAGCACTTAGAGCTTTGGAGATATGAAACAATAGTGTAAAACCCAAACCACCTTCCTCTTTTGGTAAACATATGTCATTCCAGGCTACCCAGTGCTTTGCTCTACCAATGTCTTTGAAATTTAATAAAAATCTAGCAAAGCTTTTATGAAGATCATATATGACAAAATTGGGAGGATTAATAGCAAATAGGAGATATATCAGTATAATATTCAACACATTATTAATCAAAATAGGCTTACCCCCCAAAGAGAGAAGTTTTCCTTTCCAAGTCTACAACTTGTCATTCACCTTCTTCATCAGGTATATGAAGTGAATTTTCCTTTTCTTAGCATGTCTAATTATACATCCTAAATACATTAAAGGAAATGTCCCTCTTACAAATCCTATGCACTCCTCTACATCTTGAATTACTCTTGTTGTTTTATGGAAGACACAAAAAGAACTTTTCTCCTTGTTGATTTTTTTCCTTGATTACAGCTCATATTCATTTAGAACGACCATCTGTAAGGATTTTTTATATACAAACACAACTATAATAATATCATCAAAATACTAGGTGATTAATATTATCACTCAACTTAGGTAACCCAAAACTCGTAAAATCCCTATGTCCAAAAAGTGAATTAAAAGCTCTAGACAAAACTTCAGTAGCCAGAATGAAAAGAGTAGGGGGATAAAGTATCCCATTGCTTGAATCCTCTATATGAATGAAAAACCCCTATATTTCCCATTGATGAGAATACAATACCAATTATTAGCAACCAATCTCCAAATCTTATTAATTATATTATGATCAAATCCTATTTTCTGTAGTACCGAAATTAAAAATCTCCAATCCACTCTATCATAAGCTTTGGACATATCTAATTTAAGGACCACATTAGGAGACTTCCCTCTTTTTCTAATATGAGTAATAATTTCCTGGGCCAAAAGTACATTTTTGTGATGCTCCTTCTCTTAACAAATACAGACTAATTTTTAGAAATGATCTTAGGTAGAATACCTTCCATTCTATCATGCAAAAATTATTTTTATTGATAATATTGCTCAAACTTATTGGTATTAAATTAGAGAATGGTTGAACATTTTCCTTTATAGGTAGTAAGACTAAGTTTGTATGAATAATTAACTTTGGTAGAGTACAACCATCAAAAGAGGCCCTTACTATATCGTAGATATCACCCCCCCCCCAAATGTCCCATCAAACCTAGAAGAAAAGTCTTGTAAATCCATCAAGTCCACAAGCATTCTTTCCATTTAATTCAAAACTATCCTCTTTACATCAGTTTCTAAAGGTCTATAATTCCACATAACCTTCTCCTCCTCTGACATTAATGATGGGATATGATCTAATAAAGATAAATTATTTTCTTCATTAAGATCCATAAATTTCTTCTGAAAATAAGAAATTGCATTATCTACCACTTGTGCTTCCCTATCTACCACGTTTCCATCTTCTTTAAGAATTCTACAGAGATTCAACCTTTTTCTTTTACCTTTGACACGGTTATGGAAAAACTTTGTATTTCTATCTCCCTCGGCAAATAACTGGATGCCAGATTTCTACCTCTAAAATACTTCTTCATAATGCAAATATTTCTTTAATTTAGCCTTAGCCTGTTGAAGTATAGTTCTATTAGCTATTGTAGGATTCTTCTCAAACAAAGCCTCATTTATTCTTACAATCTCCTCTCTAATACTTAACTGCTTGAATATATCCCCAAATGTTTCTTTACTTCAATTTACCAAGGTACTCTTAGTCTTCTTTATTTTATGTTTTAGACTGATGAAGATATCATCACAGTCTAAGGAAACCCAATTATTTCTTACAACATCATGGAAATCCTCTTTTTCTATCAAAAATTTTAAAAATTTAAATGGTTTGTTGAATTGTTGTGCTTGTCATCCTCAACTTTGTCGTATACGTGCATGGTTAGATCCAGTTCTAGAACGATGATCCAGTTTCACATGACCCACCAATTTAATAAAATCATAATTAATCATCAACTTGTCTAGTCTTTTGAAGAAATATGCATTATTTGTTCTTCCATTCCACCATGTAGCAGAGATCCCTTTGAAGTTGATGTCAAAAGCTCATAAGAGTTCATGAAAAATTCTAAAGTCTCCATACTGTTGTAGATATACTTTTAGTCCCCCAATCTTCTCTTCATCACACATAATCACATTAAAGTCTCCTGTATTAACCAAGGCAACCTCAGGTTTTGATTCAATGAATAAGTATCTCCCTCAAAGCATATCCTTTCTTGAGCATTACACTCAGCATGAACAACAGTAATTATTATAAATGCATCATATTGTTGGAAGTGAAACTGAAGTGATAATGTTGCTCAATATAAAAAATAAATCCCACATGAATATTCTCCTGAATAAAAAAGGTATCTTTCCATTCTGATTGTAATTTGCATATGCCATTCCCAATCTTCTCTTGTATTTGTGAATCCTTCTTATATATTGAAAAGGCTCCATCAAAGCAATAATGGAAAAATTATGATGGTTATGTAACATCTTTATTATGTGAAAAGAATTTTGAGTTCTGACTCATCTCACATTTAAGAATAAGGCTTTTGTCTTCATTTAGAAGTTGTTTTCCTAATCCTCCATAGATTAGTCCTTATCGGCTTACTCTCACTTTTGTTTTTCACCTTGGAATATTTAGTTATTGTTTGAGGAGATAATCTAGCCTCTTTCAAAACTTTGATTTCCTTTTTTACATTAGTCTCTTCTTTTTTATCTTCATTATTAACCTCTAGTTGACTGTTATCTATAGCTTATTCCCATGCATCTTCCATTTGATGAGACAACAACTTATGAAGAATTTACATTAGGGAGCTTTCTGATAGATCAACAGTGTATATAGAGTCACTACTATATCTTCATCAGGAGGATCTAACTATTTCAACATCAAAATATGAGGAGGGACTTCAACATGATATCTCCCTATCTTCTGAACACCTTCTTTTGCTGATAAACATCATATAGTGATGTAGATTTTCAAAGGATCCTAGTATTAAGAATTTTTTAACCCAATTTCTTTTGTGTTCTAGCACTCAAAATTACCCTCTTCTTCTTCCATATTGACTGCATTATACATATTATGACTGTGTCCTATTTGTAGGCCCTTGATGTCCCTTGTTACTTCTACAGTTACAAGCTATTGATCATTGCTTGCAAAATATTCTGCAACTTCACCTTGTGTTACACTCATTTTTTCCATCTGCTTTTGATTTTAATTAATATTAGTATTCTCATGACTCTGTTTATCCCTCCTTGTATTCCTCTTTTAATAAAATCCTCTATATTTTATTATTTTGTTCATCTTTGTGCTAGTTGCTGCTGTTGCTCCCTTCCTCCGTTGTATCTCTATTTTCATTGCTTCCTCCATCTTTTTGAGCTATTGCTTCAAATATAATTTCCATGGTGATTTTTTCTGGTGAATAAGCTTTATCACTCAACCGCTTATGAGGATCTTCTACCCTTCTAAACCTCCTTGAGGTTGGATTCCATGTCTTTCCATAGGCTACCCCTCTTCTTATAGTATGTAGATGCTTCCTTTACTGCTTGATCCTTTTCTGTGTGCTTAGTTGCTTGTCTCTAAGGTCTCAATTCATGGTGTAACTCTCAACATTCATCTTTATAGTGACCTTGATTTTTACAATTACCATGGTACTTAAGAAGATAGTTATATTGAATACTAATCTTCTCTGCCCTATATTCCTTAGTACTTAATTAATTACTCTATCTTCACATATTTAGAAAATTTGGCTTCTATATACACTTGCACCTTCACGTGCGCACAACTTGGTCTAGTA
Source organism: Withania somnifera (assembly GCA_039654485.1). Taxonomy (NCBI): domain Eukaryota; kingdom Viridiplantae; phylum Streptophyta; class Magnoliopsida; order Solanales; family Solanaceae; genus Withania; species Withania somnifera. The sequence continues at coordinate 8,558 of JBDJHY010246241.1, forward strand.
TTGTTAATCATAGCCATATCAATGGACTATCTTTCTTACTATTTTTTCTATAGGAAAGAGTGATTCCTTGACAAGAAAAATTTGTAAGAAGTCTGGAAACGATACCCATGCTATTGCCTGTGTGGTTTCCTCTTCTACCTTGAACTTAGTGTCATCTATTAGTGGCTTTATCTGATAAGCAATCCTATCCTTGCCTGTATGTACTATGCATTTTTGTCCACTATGTTAACAAAGTATTCCATTAACCTTAATATCTCATTAATATATGTCAATTCCTTAAGAGTCCAATTGTACAATCCCCTTTGATGTTGCATTGTTTATGTGTTTGAACTCTAAGATCCTCCAAACTTGTCTAGCCATAGGAGAATTTACCTACAACAGTGTATTGTAAATTCTCAATAATATTCATTATCTATACTTCATTCTCCATCCATGTTACCTTCGGAACTCCATTATTTAGAACAAAGCTTTTAAATGGATAAATTTCTTTTGAACCTTCCTATGTATCTGATGATCATTGTTAGGCTTAATCAAAACTGAATACGTCACTTTCTCGTTACCGCGATCTAGATCCTCCTCCATTGCTTTGTCAGCTGTATTAGGCAAATTATTAGGATAATTATTGGTTAAAAGGTGTTTAGGTGGGTTGCGTGTTACAGTTAAGGGAAAATGTATTCAAAGTTTAATGATATTGTCCAACCAGCCTCATTAGAGGATTGGCCGGCATCCCTATCGACCATGTAGGCTATAGATAGGTGTTTTTGAGGCAATATTATAGTTGACAACGATTATGTTTAAAATTGACCTTTTGCGATTCACATAAATTGAAACACATATGTAAACACTTGGAAATTTAAAAAGTAAGTTCTGTATAGATCAAGTTAGGGTTATTCTCTCAGGATCAAGTGAGTTCATATTTCCACCATAGTTTTCTATCAAAAAGATTATATTCCAGGTATGTGGTTAATTAATGAAAGTTCCTTTCACCTTCATGCAAACAATTTCAAGGCTTGTTTTTATAAATTTTAGACTGGGGTTTAACCCAACTTTATGATTCGTGCTATGCTCTAGTATTCATGAACTTCTTATGTTTTAAAATGCATGATATATATGTTTTCATGATTTTCATCCATAGTTAATACTTTGAAATATCAAGTATGATTTAGCATGAAATTTACTTATTTTTCTGTTTAGTCATACTACATAAATGAACATTATGGGTTTTTATTTTAGAAACAACAAAATTTTAATACTCATGATTTTAGTATTAATCCAATTATATGATATAATATAAAGTTTTTCCTCATAGTTTGGTAAAAAATAGTTTTGGGCATTAAGACATGTCACACAGTTATGAATAAACATTATTTTTAGTATATGATTTAGGAAGAATTATTTAGCACTGAGTTGTAATGACCTTTACCGTCATCTATGTTTTTATGTGTTATATTATGTTTTAGAGAGTCCTGATAGCTTCCCCATGTCATATATGACTTGTTGAGACCGGTAGTTTGGCTCCCTGGCAGTTCAGTTGAGATTTATCTTACTTGGCCTATTTTAGAGCCTGAACTTAGGTACGCGTTGACTTTACTCAAAATTACTTCAAGATGAAAGGAATTAAATTCTAATAGTTTCACTAGCTCTAAAATGTGTATTATGGTTTAGGTGGACCCTTGGTCTGGGTTCAGGAGCTTTTGATTCAAGTTTATCTCGTTTTACGAGATAATAGGTTGTTGGTTGTTGAATGTTGGTCAACATTCAATGATCGGAGCATCAAAAAAGAAATATGATTGTTCTATCAGGTCTAAATGTCGACTTTAGGTAGAGTATTGGTTTTTTCATGACTCGATTTCATGGATCATGATGGCACCTACTATTCCACTAGTAGGAGAACCAAACCCCGTAGTCCAAAGTCAAAGTGGAGGACTACTAAATCAAATGTGGAAGTATATCAAAATTCAAAAGATAATTAAATGAGAAAGTTTTACGGAATGAAATAAACTACCCAAAATTCGATATTAGTGTCAAACGGGTTTCCAAATGTCACTAGGAACCCGTGCTCCATAATTGAGCACAATGCAAATGCGGGAAGGGTTTCAAATCAGCCCGGACAGAATTGACCCTAAAGAGGTCAAAGATTCAACCTTTACGAATTTAACATTGGAATTATGATGAAATAATGATCTTAAGAGCA
>JBDJHY010246262.1:0-10751 GCA_039654485.1 Withania somnifera
TAAACAGATAGCTGAACCCAAATAAATTCAGCAACAACGAACATAAACAGATAGCTGAACCCAAATAAATTCAGCAACAACCAACATAAACAGTTTAAGAGGAGTTATACGTCATTTATTATTATTAAATATTTTTAAGCCTTGTGTAAATGGCTAGTTACTTCCTTTCTCCATTTTGTTCTACTCTATCAATGTAATAAAGTCTTATCCCCATAAATAAATTAGAAATGTAATACTGTCTTATCCACATAAATTTGGTTTCTAGAGTTCGATATATACTAAGTATCAAGAGTTTGACCAAATAACGCATAGTGAAGTTGAAAACTGAGGATAAGGATATAGAGAAGTGTCAGAAAACACCACATTGTTTTCTCACAAACAAAAACTGGATATTATTGTTGAGTTTCATGAAAGAGGTGAACTCAAAAAAAGTTTGAATGCCCCATTGTGATCATTCCTAAATGAGAGGGATCTACAAGCATGAAGGACCATAGACCTATTAGTCTAGTGAGAAGCATTTATAAGATCATCTCGAAGGTGTTTTGCATTGGACTTAAGAAGGTATTAGACAAAACTGTTTCTACATCACAGAATGCTTTTTTGAAGGTATATAGATCTTGGATGCGACATTATTGGCAAACGAGGTGGTAGATTCAAGGAGAAAGTAAGGAGTGCGAGACGTCTTGTGCAAATTCTATCTTTATAACTCCAATGATCATGTGAACTGGATATTCCTACATCCCATTATTGCTTCAAATAAGATTTGGGAGAAGCGGAGGAAATAGATATATTTTGCATCTTTTGGGTGAGACTCTATGTTGGTAAACAATAATCCATGCAACATTTTTGGGAGCTTGAGGGGTTTGAGACAGGGGGATCTTCTATCTCCAATGTTGTTTATTCTAGTTATGAAAGCTTTTAGCTGGATGATGATAGAGCTGTTTTGAGAGGTTGCTTGAAGGGTTTCAATGTTGCATTTGGAGTGTAAGGACAGTTTCAATGTCTCACCTACTACATGTCTTTGATTCATGCTCTAATTCAGGGCTTAAAAGTTGAAAAAGTTTAAAAGAAATTTCTTATGGGATGAGGTAGATGGGGTAAGGAAATCATTTGGTGCAGTGGGAGACTGTCACATTTCCCAATAGATGGGGAAGTCTTGGCATTAAAAATTTAAAGGTCTTTAATGAAGCCTTATTGGGAAAATGGCCTTGGATGCATGGGGTGGAGGAACATGCTTTGTGGAAAGGGTTAAAGGTCTTCAATTAAGCCTTATTGGGAAAATGGCATCAGAGGTCTGGGGTGGAGGAACATGCTCTATGGAAAGGGGTGATAGATGATAAATATGGGATAATGAAAGCGGGCTGAAGAATTAGAAATATCACTTTGCCTTTCGGATGTGGTTTGTGGAGGAATATCATGAAGGAATATGAGTATTTTTGGGAGAATATCTCATTCACGGTTGGAAATGGAAGGAGAGTAAATTTTTAGGCACATATTATTAAAAGATGACTTGTAGAATGAGTACAGAATATCTTGTCAAAGAGACTTCACAGAACATCTACTTAGGGGTATACAAGGTGGGGAGGTTTTTTGGGACTTGAGATTTGAAAGTGACCGAGATCTAGAGATCGTTAACCTAACTTCATAAATAAGTCAACCTAGTTGATAACCCCGATGTTTGGTGGTGGAGCTAGGAAATAATGGAGTATCCTCTGTGAAGTCCTTCTATGAGAGAAGTGCAGTTAGGGAGGAACATGTGTTTTCCCATGTAATGCAATATGTTCTCCAAGATTGCCAACAAAGGTGTGTTTTTATACTTGGCTAGCCGTTAGAAGAGTGATTTTAACAGCGAAAAATCTTAAAATGAGGTTATAGTGGGATATGTTAGGTTTTAGCACAACATGGGTGATCAAAAAACCATGAAAGAGTTGATGTTTAGTTGGAAGAGCAGAGAAGAAAGAGAAGACGAAGGGCTTGGAACATGGTCCCACTTGCATTAATGTGGGTTGTTTGGAGAGAGAAAAAAAGAGCTTTTAAAGAAGTAAAGTTGAGTTTTTATGAATTGAGGACTAGTCTCATTCCCCTATTTTCTTTTAGTGCACACAAAGAGTTCCTTGTCGTAATAGATAATTGAGTGGAATCTGTAGAGAACCATATCCTTTTGTAAATTCTTTACTCCTTGGTATACCCCTTGTATATGTCCATTTGGCCATATTTACGAATAAAAATACTTTTACTTCATAAAAAAAATGATGCAACTGAATGTTAGGACTGATCTAAAGGATATTTAAGCAAGATTGGAGAAATAAAAACTAGGAAGTGCTTAAGCCAACAGGCATTGCCAATTTAAGTATTATTATTGGAATATATAAGGTGTTAAATCATACATTGTGTATTTGAAATGGAATATCTAAAAGCCATTTTTTTTTACGGAATAATTGAATTATAGGTCTAAAGTGTACTAGGGAGCACAATATTATGTGAGTAACATATGCACTATGAATATAGTCTTGTTAGGCATAAAATTGCCGATAGTATTTAAAGGAACTCTTGAAAATAATATTAAAAGTGATAAAGTTGATGCCAAAGAAAGGAGTAACTAGTTCAAGAACTTCAATTAAGCTAATCAAAGTTGAAAAGTAACAATAAATATAACAAATTAGAGGTGTAAAATCATATAAGATTTTATTGAGATGGAGTTGTTGAGCTTTTTCTCTTGAATCACATTAGGAGAAAATGCAAGTACAAGTGAAAAATAAAACTAGCTATTTGGCATGTTTCCTTTCATTCCTAATATATATATAAAGGAAGTCTGAGTGCAAAACGGATCCCGCATTAGCAAGGTCCAGAGAAGGGTCACACAAGGTAGGCAGCCTTACTTAATGCAAGCATTACTGCCGGCTTTCGATGCTCAAATCCATGACCGATAGGTTTGGAGACAACTTTACTAGTCCTTGGAGGCTCCCCTTCCAAGTTAACATTATACGTAAACAAATTAAAAGCATTGTTATTTTTTATTTCTCTTTAGATTCAATACACCTTTATTACTTTGCAATTGAATTGGAGTAAATAAGAAGACAATTTTTGTTGAGATTTCCGGTAATCATACAATATATTCACATAATATAAAAACACTAAATAAATGTGAAATTAGCCTCATAATATGTACACAATGAACAAACATGACAATACACATGAACGATAGAAACATAATACGAAAACATTAAACATAAATATTTCAATTTATTTTTCATTTATCTTTAGATTAGTAGTAAATAAGTAAACAACTTTTATTGGGATTGATGATAATCTCGTAATAGATTCACATACTTGATAATACACGTGACAAATTCAGTTATAATGTGAAAACAATAAATAAACATGACAATACAGGTGACACCAATAGACTCATAACAAGAAAACATCCAATACACGTGACAATACATGTAACAAATAGACTCGAGCACATACTATAAATTAACAAACTTTCTTCTCAAAATTGCCTTGGCTTATTCAGCCAAAAATATTATTTTCTTCTTTAATTAATGTTCTGTAATGGCAAAAAGGGCCGGGAAAGGTAGGCAAAAAATTAAAATAAAGTCGAACCATGTTCGTATGGTTCCACAAGTATAGAAGACATAATTGATAGATTTTTTGAAGTGAAGCTAGAGAATCGCCAGCGCGATCTCGCTGAGGGAAAATCAAATGTCCTTGAGACATTTGAAGATCTACGTAAGGAATTATAAGAATTGCAAGAGAAGGAAAGAACCCAAAATCTAATGTATAAGGTCATGCATCCTCGCTTAGAAATACCACAGGATGAACAAAGATTGGAGCAGCTAAAGGCAAATCATGTTGCGGGCAGGCAAAGTTAAAAAGGAAATTGAAAGTGGTATAAGGGTCGAGAGACTCAAGATTGATTTAAATGTTGCCCGAAGATAATCTTGTTAAAATTTACTTTAGTTATTGCAGTAGTTTTTAGCATAATGAGTTTTCTGATTTTAGGATGGATTTAAATTTTAAACTTCTTTCAGTTTGTTTTATTTTGTCGAGATATTTTTGATTTTTGAACAGATTTCTGTTGTAAGTTTAGAATTATTGAGAAACTTTTTAAATCGATACTTTTAATCTTTTTAATGCCCCATCTTTAAAAGAAAACCTACTATGGTATCAAAAGCCCCATTGATGTTACAAGATCTTTGAGCTCTTCTAAAGAGCTATTTCAACCTATTTTTAATCCGCCATTGGCTATTTTTAATCCGTCAAGGCTACTTTTCAACCTGTGCTTATTTTCAACATATAGGCGATTTCAATCGGTATCAGTTTTAAACCACTTTTCAATTGGCCAATCAGTGGTCTCTCTTTCAATGCTCCAAAAATATGAAAATGAAAACATATTTTAAAACCTCCTTTTTTTGTGATGGAAGAAAAATCCGCATAATAACATTTACCCTACAATGGTCCAGATGAAAGCACTTTCAAACCAGGCAAAATTATAGAGAGTTTTTTAAGCACAAAACCAAAGAAGAAAAACAAAGAAGAGAAAGATCAATATAAAAAAAAAAAATGTACAAGTTCAAAAACAATCAAAAAGTTCAGCATCAACTAGCAAAGCAAAAAAATGAGGAGTATTTTCTTTAAATTGTAGTAACTAAAGCATGAGGGGTGTTGAAATTTACTTTACTTACTGCCCTCATTTTTAACATAATAAGTTACCTAATTTTAGGATAGATTTAGATTTTAAATTTCTGCAGTTTGTTTTAGTTTGTTGAGATATTTTAGGTTTTTAAATTTTGAATTATGCAGATATTTGTTGTAAGTTGGCTATTTAAAGCCTTCCTATGATTAATAAAACCATTCAGATATTTTTAATTCTTTTTTGCCGCTCCATCTTTTAAAAAAACAATAGATCTTGAACGCATAATTATTATGGGGTTGGTAATCGGAGGCCTTAAATTTGGAGCTATGTTTGGAGAAGCTTTTGATAGCGATCGATTCTTATAATATATTCAATTCGTGTTTTCATCATTAACTCAGTTGTTGTTAGTCTTCAGTCAATTTTATTTTAGGTTTTAAATGAAGTTCTTATGCTATTAAATGGTTTTTTTCATTTGTTTCATCTTTAGTCTTTAATGATACTTTGTGTTGTCTAGATTGGTAAATCAATTAAAATCTTTTGTTGAACTAGTGAACAATGTGAAAGTGATGGATCAAAGAAAACCCTCCTACACTCATTACTGTTTTTTGACGTTTTCATCTCCAGTGAAGTTGGTGCATTTACATTTTATATCAAAGTTAGCTGTCTATAAGATGGTAGAATCTCGGTAATATGAGTTTCTCTAATATCTATCGACTTTATTGGGATATTTAGGATCCCAAGAGAGGTTGGATCTAACTTTTCAACCGAATTGAAGTATTTTAATAGAATAGAGTACCTTATTTCCTTTTAGCATAGCACTACAGTAACAGAGTTCCTTTCTTGTACGATATAATTAATTTCACTCAATTACATCAACCTTGGATACTTGAGCACCCAAGGGTGTGCCTAGTGGTCAATGAAGTAGATTAAAGAACCATGAGGCTAAAAGTCTCAGGTTCAAATCCCAACAGAGACAAAAATATTAGGTGATTCTTCTCATATAGGACACCATGGTTTTTATGAAGCGAGATTTCATTAAGGCATCCAGTAGATATCAAAAATACAAAGGGAGGAGGGGGTATGTCAGCTCAGTAAGAACAAAAAACTTACAGTGTAGTAGAATGCACCTTGCTTTGTCCAGTTGTCAAACCAGAAACTGGGTGTTTCATTCTTCAATTGCCACCAAATGTTATGCTTAGTCTCCTCATTAACTTGTCGTTTTTCTCCATACATGTGAACCCTCTATGCTTGTAGCAATTACTGGATGATTTTTCTTACAACATTTGTTCCACATAAAAGCACTCCATAGTAAATCTATAGAAACCCTAAAATTCCACCAAAGCTTTGCAAAAAGTGCATCTGAGACATCCTTTAGTGATCTAAAACCAACTCCTCCTTCTCTGGGCAAACATAGATCATCCCAACCCACTCAGTGTTTGCCTTTGCTACCTACTATAGAGCTCCAGAAAAACTTGGCAAATATCTTATGTAGCTGTCTGATCACACGTTTAGGAGGGTTTATTGCTGATAACAAGTATACTAGCATGGACTGTAGTACATGTGCCACTAGGATATACCTTCCTCCAAAAGATAGTAACTTGTTCTGCCAAAGCATAATCATGTTCTTCACCTTTTTGATGAGCTCCTCAAAATGATCTATCCTCTTTCTTCCGTAAAATCTTGGACAACCCAGATATTTAAAAGGAAATGAACCCTGCCCTATGCCAGTTATTTTCTTATTCTACTGCATACTGCTATTGAGACCTTCTCATGTAGGTAGACAAAACTCTTAGATAGATTCACCAATTGGCCTGAAACCTTCTCATAATCCTTTAGCACATTCATGATTCATCATTTTCTTAATAGAAATCTGCTGCCCTGAACAAAAAAAGTATGGTGTCATCTGCATAGGCCAAGTGCTTTATGTCTTGACTCCATTTTGGCATACCAAACCCCCTGTAATATGGATCCTAATGTAGCTGGTTCAGACCCCTAGAAAGCACCTTAGTTGCAATTATAAATAAAGTAGGAGACAAAGTATCTCCATGTTTCAGCCGTCCAGAGGATTGAAAGAAATCATGAGACTGCCCATTGACCAGAACACAGTATTAATTGCTTGAAATAAGCCTCCAAATCATATCAATAATCCTTTCTCCAAAACCAAAATTTCTAAACTTTTGTAAGAAAAATCCATAAAACTCTATCATAAGTCTTGGACATATCTAAGTTGACCACTATATTATGATATTTGTTTGTTCTATTAATATCCCTAATAATCTCTTGTGCAAAAAGGACATTTTCAGATATGCTTCTCTTTTTCACAAACCCATCTTGGTTCTTAGATATTAACTTAGGAAGAACTTCAACTTTCTATCATGTAACAGCCTAGAGATTATCTTATTGGCAAGGTGCTCAAATTGATAGTGTCTTAAATCTGAGAAAGTTATCACTGTCTCATTCTTAGGAATAAGGACTAGATTAGTATAAGTAATGTACCTGGGAAGCTCTTGTCCTGCAAAAAAGGCCTGCACCAATCTGGTTGTGTCATCTGCAATCACTGTCCAAGCTTTATAAAAAAAATAACCTTGAGAAACCATTTGGTCCACTGGTGCTATCTCCATTTAGTTCGAACACTATTCTCTTCACTTCCTCCATGTTTGGTGGTCCTGTCATAGCTTCATACTCTTCGTCTGTGACCAGCTTGGGGATGATGTCTAACATATGAGTGGCTGATCTCTTCTATAGTTTTCTTCTTGAAAACCTGGGCCGCTTCCTTTCTAATACATTGAAAACCAGTAATAGCCTCCTCATTCTCCTTTTGTATCTCATTTACTGAGAGTCTTCTTCTTCTTTTGACATATGCATGCAAAAACTTGGTATTCCTATCTCCCTCCTTGAACTAGCTTATTCTAGCGTTCTGCTTCCAGCACTCTTCTTCTAATTTCAAATATCTTATAAGTTCAGCTCTAGAATCTTCATCTAGTTGGACTTCCAACTGTATTTCCTTAGTTCTAACTACATCTTCTAAGGTAACAATCTTCTGGAAAGTATTCCCATATGTCTCCTTACTCCATGATGCCAATGTTGTCTTCACATTTTTCATTTTAAACTGAAATACTGAGAAAGGTGATCCCATATAATCAGTCTTCTAATTCTCCTCGACAACTTTCAGAAAGTCTTTGTGCTTGGTCTAAAATTCAAAAACTTGAATGGTTTTGTGGCTGCATCTTCTTCTGAGTTATATTTAACATGCAGTTGTGCATGATCTGAGTCTTGCCTAATTAAGTGTATTATCTCTGTAGTAGGAAGAATGTCCAAGACATCTTGATTAACCAGTACTCTATCTAGACTCTTGAAAATGGACCCTTCCCCTATTCTTCCATTTCACTAAGTAAATAGGCTACCACTGAATTTTAACTCTTTTAACCGACAAGAGTTCAAACATTGATCAAAATCAGTCGTCCCCATTCGTGAAATTAGCAATCCTCCCAGTTTTTCCTCACCCAAGCCCTCCGACAACTCAAGTCTCTCTAATCCATTGCATCTAGCATACACTGAACTAACTTGGAACTGTTTTTGGTTGATGGAGTGTATAAATTTGAGTGTTAACTGCTGGATAGAATCTTTGCAAATTTCTCCATGCCAATCTTCAGTCCAAAAAATTCATATCTTGGCAGCGCAGTTACAACAAGCATTCTTCATTCCTGGCGTTCATCTATAAGAATCAAGCTCTACTGGATCTTGAAAAGGTTTCATTAGTGCAATATAAGAATAGTGATATCTCCTATTAAGATCAATTACTCTCTCAAAAGAATTTTAAGTATTAACTGAACTTATATTTCAGAAAATTATATTTGTAATCATTGATAACTGATGGAGTTTTCATCTCTACTGCTCCTTGCTTGGACCTGTAAAGGCACTATTTACCACTTTTATTCCTCTTCATGCCACTTTTCAAGTTTTATGTCTGCCTAAGTGACAAGTTTTATGTCTGCCTAAGTGACAAGTCTCCACCTCTGATAATCTGATTAATGTTGCTTTCCATGTCCTTGTCCTCTTCTTTCTCCCTAATGTTCCTCACTTCTTCATCTATTGGGTCTTCCGGGGAGTTAAACTCCTTTGAGACTTCCCTTTCCTGCACTTCATATCTTGCATTGTTGATGGTCTCATTGAGATCAATATGACCCTCTAAGTTTTCTTTATTATTCTCCATCTTGCTCTTTTGTGATCCAATTTTACTTCCAGTACTCGGACAGTCTTTGTCTTTCTCCAAATCAATTGTTGTTCCCTTTTGCCTTTCTTTCTCCATCATGTACCTTTGTGTTAGTGGATTGAAATCATTTGATTCCTTTTGTGTATCAGCTGATTGATGCCCCCCAAGTGTTTCATCCACCCATTTCCTTGTATCTCCCTTCTTTATATTAGTGATTTTTACATTCTCCTGATTTTGTCAGAAAACTTCAAATTGATTGCCTTTTTTTATATGGTTTCCTTCCAGGACTTTTGTTCTCACATGCCACTGTTGCACTAGTCTTCTATGTTGCCTTCCCCTTCCAAACCCCTTCTTTCTTTGTTCTTTAAATTCTTGGTCCCTTATTTGCTTCTCTCCCACCTCATTTTCTGCCTTATGTTCCTTTTCATTTTGCTTTGTTTCCTGTTTACAGTTTCATTTTTTGCCTACTCCTTCTTATCTTCCTTTTTTGGATATAACTCTGGGTGTATTACAAAACACGTCTGTTCATTATGCCCCTGGAGTTTGCATGTTTTGCAGTATTTTGGAACATAGTCATATTTTATGTTAATCCACTTCTTTAAAATTTCTCCTGTTTTCTGCTTCCTCACTCCGATGCTGATTCTCTTAGGAAGATCACTAAGTAAGTCAGCCTCCACTTTCGCTCTCGCACAACTAGGTCTGGTCTGGTTCTGGGTGATTAAATCCATTTGTAAGGGTTTGCCCACGGCAACAGCTAGAGAGAAGACATCAACTTTGACAAAGAAGTTAGGGGTTAGGGTAGGAAAAGAGATCCATGTTATAGCAGTTGTGGTCTCCTCTTATGGATTGAAAAGGGGATCCCATTTTAGACTTCTCATGGGTAAGACCATCCTCTATGTGACAAATAAAAAATTGGTTTGGATAGCAATGTCACATAATCCTCCAATAGTGATGCATACATAATCCTCCAATAGTGATGCTCTAATAAACACATATCTATTGCTTGCATACATAATTCTCCAATAGTGATGCTCTAATAAACACATATCTATTGCTAAGTAGACCAATATTACAAGGGTCCTTCAAAGCACATTGTTTTGGAATAATAAATCTGAGATCATGGATTTCCGGCCACCCAGAGGAAAACTTTCCTAGGATTGTATTGAGGATTTTGCTTTTCTATCATTGCCTCCACTTCTATCTTCATCCCATACAATTCTTGGTTCTCCATGTATAAAGGTTATAGGTTTAGACGATAATGACTTTTTGTTTAGTGTTTTTGGACGTAAGGTTCCAGCATAGTTCATGGTATCTCCTTGTGCAACGTCTGTGCCGGTTCCCTAGTAACAGGTGTTCCGGCCAGCATGGTAGCCGTGCCACCGTGAAAGTTCGGTTGAGTTGAGCTTGGATCCAATAAAATAGGGAGGGTTTTCAAGGACTGCCTTCAAAGAACTCAAAATAATTCCCTCATGTAGCCATGTGTTCAATTTCCTTGTTGCATGGGTTTTCTCCGGAATTTAATTCCCAAGTTCACTTGTGAATGATATTTGTACGATCCTTTGGACATATTATTTTTACAAAGAACTAATAAATTAAAGTTGGATAGGAGTGTGCAAAATCAATTCAATTAATAAATTAAATTTAAAAAATATTATTAATTTATTAATATTGACTTATTGGATTAGGAATTTTAGAGGATTAAATAATTTTTTTTTATTAGGCTATCGGTTTGATTTTTGATTTTTAAAATTTTAGTTAATGGTTCAATCGATAGCCCAATAAGATTATACTAAAATAATTTTTTATCCGTAATTGTATAATAGTAACTTAAGATTTTAAATACAAATCTAATTTTCTTTTATATTTTACTGCCGTTGTTTTTTTATTTTACTGCCGTTG
>JBDJHY010246283.1:0-10750 GCA_039654485.1 Withania somnifera
GGGGTTTGGTTCTCCTACTGGTGGATAGTAGGTGCCATCATGACTTCGAGAAATCGGGTCATGACATGATCTCTTCCTCAAACTAGAGGATATATTATCCACTTTTTTTTCACCAAGCCAACACAAATAGGCTCAGCTTTCTTTTCTTCCCTTTTACCCTTTTTAAGGCCAATGCGAACTCTTTGATCTTCGATGCAAACTCAACTTTTGGAGCTTCTTTCAATGGTGGCACTCTCTTAGAATAATCAAAAGAAGTTTTATTTTTTTTGGCACTCACCTACCCAATACTTATTCTCTTTCATCACTGTGATCTTACAAAGATCTTTGGTTTGTGGAGGGTGGTCAAGTGTATTGTACACTATGAAAATTACTTCTTCATTATCTAGCCTCATTTTAAGAGTGCCAGCTCTTATATCAATTAAAGCTCCACCAGTTTCTAAGAATTGATGTCCCTGATTGATTAGTATCTTACAATCTACATAAAAATAAAGAATAATATAATCAACATGGACGATAAACTTACCAACTTTATAAGGATATCTTTGATTATTTCTTTAGTTCACACAATAATCCTATCAGCCATATACAACATCAGAGATCAAGGCCTTTGTTTAACCAGACTAAGTGAGTTAACATTGATAAGGGCATCAAGTTAATTCTTGCCCCTAAAATCACTCAACACTTGTTTCACCTTACTTTCACCAATGCGTATTGGGAGGGTGAAAATCCAAGGGTCTTTCATCTTCTTAGGCATCTTATTCATCACTATAAAACTACAGTCTTCAGGGAGAGTCGGTCTTAAGATTTATACAACCTCTTTTTATTCATCACCATGTCCTTCAAGTACTTAGCATACTTAGGTATTCCCCGTAAAACATCAAACAAAGGGAGATTAATGTGTAGTTCTTTGAACATGAAAAGAACTTCTTTAAAGATGCATCCTATTATGCTTTCCTCAACATCTCAGGGGAATGGTGGTAATGGCCTTAGTTTCTTTGCAGGCTTAGAAGTTGGGTACTTAGAATTCCCCTTCTCCTTAGCCCTATTATTTGCACCTTGCTTCTATCTAATCAACTCAGCTTGCACCTTATGATTTTTATGTTGGGTGAATCAACCAACTCTTTACTAAACCTTAAGGCGACTACCATAACTTGTATTGTGTATCATCGAGAAGACCACCTTGGGTTTCTAATATTCTTAGCCTGAGTTATTTGAGAAACCTACCTTTCCAAACATTGATATGCAAGTTTTTTTATTTTTTAGGTCAAAAACAAATTTTCCTTGATTTAACACTATCGTTTCCAAAGTTTCAACCATCGTAGTCTGCTTAGCAAGATCTACTTCAAGATATCATCCCCAATACTAGTCTAAGCCTATGGATGGAAGTTTATCCTTTGGTTCTGCTGCCCACCCTATATATAGTTTGGTTGAGTCTACCAATTCTTGTTGTAGGAGTTGCCAAAAAGTTTTTTTCCCCTTTATGCATTACCCATAAAATTGATAGACTCCTAATTATCATCTTATAGAGCAGCATAGTGATCACTTTCTCCACAGACTTCACACCAATTATGCACCTGTTGAACTTGTTACACAAGTTGAAAAATATTAGTGGGATCTTAGACATTAGACATAATCTGTTAAACTGAATCATCACTTGTTCCCAAAAGTTATCCAGCACCATCTTAATTCTGAAACTGCCTCGCTCTCTGGAACATTCTTAAATGCAACTCTATAGAAGGCACTATGTCATTATGGATCGGTCACGGAGCGTCCCATAAATTGTCCAACTCATCATACGTCTTCTCTAAAGCCTGACAACCTGCAATCGAATCTAGTAATATATTTGTGTTCGGGTCAAGACATTTCACAAAAATACAGGCTAACAATTTATTCGACTGGAAATGATAATGGGATCTATGATAAGTCCTTTGAAGTGCTCCCATTCTTGGTATCGATTCTCTTCAGTCTTCTAAGTTAAACCCATAATTTTGCTCCTTAATTTTATTGTTTTACCGAAAGGAAAGAATCTGATGAGCAATTTCCTCACAAGCTGGAGGAGATTTTTTTATTTGGTATAGGATTCCTAATAATTCTAATACCTTTTAGAGTCACCAATGAGGTTATTCTAATAAATTATAGCAACACTTTCCTTCACTTTAATAGACCTCCAATTACAAAAGTGCTAGACTCTTTAAAGAACAAAGAGGCCCAAAGCAATTTTATCAAGGAAGAAATAAGATCTCATAGGTTAGAACACAACCTTTAAAACCCTTCTATCCATTTCAAAGTCAAATCTTCAGAAAGAAAAATAAGGGAGGTACTATATGTATATTTACCTACAGTGTTCTGGAACCGTAAACAATATATTGTTCGGATTTCTTATGAGCCTGATATCATTCCCATAAAATCTCACCCAATTCAGATGAATCATGATATAACAATTTCACTGTCAAAAATAAATCAACAACCTTTTTGACAAACAAATCATCTTTACAAGCAAATTCCCTGGAGTTGTGCAACCTCTTATGTCAATAAAATTTCCAAAATCAAACTTGGAGTACCCCGTTCTGTATTAATTATAAATACTTGAATATGGTTCTTTGTTGTATTAGTTATCATGCTCCAAATAAAAAATATCTCCTCCAGTGACTTTGTACTATCACGAGTTTCTCAAAATTTTATCTGAAGTCAGGATTTTGGCAAATTGAAGTTGACTTCCTGTAAGGTACCGTTTAGGCAGTATGAATATGTAATTCCTTTGGATTAAAAATTCCCCTTCATAATTACAAAATATAATTAGTGACATTTTAATCCTTTTTCAAAGTTCATTATTGTATATATTGATGATGTTTTAATTTTTTCTATTAGCATTGATCAACATTTAAACATATAAGAGTCTTTTTCAATGCCATCATATAAAATGGCTTAGTTTTGACCAAAACTAAGTATTGTCTTTTATAAATTAATATAAGATTTCTCGAGCATAATATCCAACAGGGTACTAGTGTTCTTATTTAACGGTCCATCCAATTTGCTGATAAATTTTATGATCAAATCTTAGAAAAAACCCAATTCCAAAGATATTTAGGGTGTGTTAACTATGTAGAAGATTTTATCACAGGTGTTAGCACTTTATTGAAACCTCTCCATGATAGGTTAAAAACCCCCACCTCATCCAACTGAATCCAACTTTTAACAACCTCAATCTCTTACTTACTCATCTTTAGATGGAGAGTTAGGGGTTTTGAATCAAGATTTTAAAATTGATAAAATTAGACTTAGAATAAAATTTCATTCTCCTAAAAAATTCTTAATAGGACTTGATTTTTAAAGAATTTTCAAAATAATGAGAGAAAAGATATTCAAGAAATTTATTATGAATTTTTAGATGATGTTAAAAAAAACAAATACATTTCTTTTAGTAGTTTGAAGTCTACGCTAATTACCATCAACTAGAGTTTTCTTTTTCTAAATCAATTAATGTTTCAAAATATGGAAAACTTGTACTGGAGAAGAATTCATTTATAAACTCCCCCATCATAAGGTTTTTCAATAATTTATGTCGATAATTAAATCATTGTATCACCTTTCAAAAGAAAAGCTGTCAATGAAGTAGTTACCGATAAGAACATCAAAAATCTTTTTGAAAAAATAACTATAATACCAAAAAATCTATGAATGGAATATACATAGTTGTTCAGAATAGAACATTTTGTTCAAATTACAACAAATGACTATGGCAGCCACTGCCTATAGAACCTACCATGATTACTCACTCCAATGTACTACCCATGTCTTAGTGGCAAGATTCACTAGCCAACTCAAAGGGTGGTGGGATACCCATTTGAGTGTAAGAAGATAAGAAAAAAATCTTCCACACTATTAGAGTTGATCCAATAGGAGAACCCATACTAAAATATGGTGAGACAATTCTTGACTTAACCAATAGTTTCATATACACAATTATTAAAAATTTTATAGGTAGTCTGGGTGTTTTTTTAGAAATATATTCTGAAGTACTCATCAACCATAGGTGCAAAACTCTTTCTGACTATAGGTGGTATAAGGAATCTTTCCTAGCTATAATCTATGAAAAACCTGATGCCAATCTACCTTATTGGAAGGAAAATTTTCTAGATGGCTTTCCTAAATCTCGTAGAGACTTAGTCAAGGAAGAACCTCAAACCAATATACTAGGGAAATTATCCCTTGAACCTATCATATACGGACAACTTACTAGCTTAATAGCCATTAATGCTTAGGAATCTAACCTATAATATAGATATGGAGAGATCACAGTATCATCCTTCTAAGATCTTTATGTTATAAGAAAATCTTATAAAATTATATAAGTTAAGTCAAGATTTCATGTTCAAATTACGGATCTTATAAAATTGTATCATATCAAGTTAAAAACATGAATAATAATCCTTACTTACCCCCATGACTCTAATACCAAGTACCCGAAAGCTAACCCTCTAAATTAATAAGGGGAAAAAGGGGGAAATATGGGGATAAAGGAAAGAGGCGACAATTAATAATTAAAAGCAGATAATAATAACTAAAAATTCAACCAAAGAATATGACTTGGCGGCAGAGCCAACCATATGTTAGTTAATACAATGAATAATTATTAGTAGGTGGCAGTACCAACCATAATTAGTAATGGAAATGACTGTTTAATAAAGTAAAGAAAGAGATGTTAAACTTTGATATAAATATCAAACTTGAAATTACATAGTTGAGAGAAAACTCTAACCAAGCATTCTTCTAGAGAGAGAGATCTTCTTGGGAAAAAATAACACGCCCTACACAAGTGAAAGGGGGGGTCTATTTATAGCCAAAAAGTTGAAGTGCTACAGTACCTCTACAGTAAGCTACAGTACTATCCACAATAATCCATGTGCTACTACAAGCTGCATTACTATCGATAATGATTAAAGTTATTATGCATGAGGTCATCTTTGAAGATGTTATGGTGACATCATGATGTTGTTAATTTGGAAGAAAATTGAGATCAAGTATGTCTTCATCCTCGAGCTCTGATTTCTTTGATGCTTGATATTTGGGTAACTCAGCCTTGATTTATTGTAGGATTTTCTCTACTTATTGAATAAAATAACTTTTGTTATTTGAACTTGCTAATTGTGTTGCCGTAATTGATTTTTGTTACAAGAATGAAGCTTGTGTTGCATCTGTTGGAGTCAAGTATCCAGGATTATTGATGAACCACTTCTTAATTTTTTAAACATAAGCCTCAGTCGGATTTACCATTTTGTACCATTAACAATGGCCTTGAATGGCTAACCATAGGGGCCCTTATGACCCTCTGGTTTTTGAAAAGCAATTTTTTTAGAATATATCCAATGGGAGATGGAACCTATGATAAAATTATAAGAGAATGCAAATTTGATGCTTGTTATGAAATCTCTTGAAAAAATATTCATATATTTCTTATACTTGAGAAGAAAAATGTCAACCTTATGACCATATATAGGCCACCATTAATGGAGGAATCACTAGGTAAATTCGGTGACTAATTGATTCCCCCATATTAAAACCATGAATATCTATTAAGGTTATTTTGGAGCTTGAACGCATTCATAAGTGTTTTGTATTTTTTTTGGATGCATACAAACCATTCTTTCGGTGAGATTATTTTATTAATCGACATTGTGGTATGGTAACATATCTTTGGCTTTGCTTATCCTTGTGAAGTTTGAATAAGGAAGATTTTGTATCAATAAGAATAAATTCATAAATTTTTTGGGTATAAGTAGAACTTTTTTTGAA
Organism: Withania somnifera; assembly: GCA_039654485.1. NCBI lineage: Eukaryota > Viridiplantae > Streptophyta > Magnoliopsida > Solanales > Solanaceae > Withania > Withania somnifera. Next base: position 5,794 of record JBDJHY010246283.1, read on the forward strand.
CAAAATTGGCTATAAGGCTAAGCATTTTCTTAGCAACTTTTTGGGGGTTTGTATGCAAGAATTTAGGTTCAATATGGATAAGTGGGTAAACATTATCACTTTTGAAGTAATTTGTCTATTAGAGGAGGACCATCACTTGAAGAAATTGGTATTGGTATTGGTATTGGTATTGAAAATGAAACTTCTTTTCTCGTTACTGAACATACCTTTGCTAAGTTTTATACAAAATTAAACGAAAACTCAAGGGGGATTTCTTCCTCCAAAATCTTTTCTCTGGTGTTTTTTGTAGACACAGAATGAGAAAAGGATGTGTGGCTTTTGGCCATCATATTAGATGCATGTCTTTGGGCTACTACATTAGAACACATTTGCTTAAAGAAGGGGCATTATTTTATCATCTCTTCTGTTGGTACAAAACTTAGTAATATATCCTTTTAAACCCATGAACGTGCACCAATTGGTAAAATCTTTTTCTGTCCAAGTGACAGATGTTTTTTGGGCTAGTTGAGTTTCTTCCTCCTCTTCCTCCCTAGGTCCACCCACTTTTTTAGACTAGATAATGAATTTGGATTTACATTTTCTAGAAGATATGTTGTGGGATTCCTTTAATTGCATAATCTTCTGGCTTTTGGTATCTAGGATGGCTTGATCTAGATAGATCTTTGATTGGTTTTTTTAAGACAACTCTATTTGCTTACTGTCTTGTAATAGCCTTTTGCTGGCCGATTTGTCGTTGTGTTTTACAACCTCATTTTTTGAAAGGAGAGTTGGAAACTTTGAAACTTGTATCTTTTTTTATTTTGGTCATTTTTACCTTCCCTGCAAGAATTCTTGTGTGAGAATACCTAGGATTGAGTTTCATCTCCCTTTGATATACTCTACATCAAAATCAAATATTGACAAAATATCCTGTTATCTAGAAAATATATGTTTAGAGGCAAGGTTTTGTACTTTTTTTTGCAAAATAGATTTTGCAATTTTATAATCAATGCGTAGTAAGAATTTTTTATTTAATAGATATTCTTGAAATTTTGAATGCATAAAACAATTTCTAAAATTTCTTTTTTGATAATCATATGATTTTGTTGGGCCTTATTACATTGATTTGATGTAAATGCAATGATATGTTTCTGTTTATTTTTTATTTTTTTAAAATACTGCCATAGCAATATCTGATGCATATGGTTCAATAATTTTGAATGCAGAAAGATCCAGGAGGGATAAGAAAGGAAGATCTTTAACTTTAAGTTTTATTTCCTTGATAGAATTGGTGTGGATACCAGTCCATGGAGGAGGTGTTTATACATTGTATGTTGCTTGTGGAATCCTAGTCTCAAAGTTAACTACTTCAACCCTGGAAGAAAATGAAGAAATGAAGTGTCTGGCCGTCTTTATTTCTGATTTCACGGAGGAAGAAGTAAAGATACTTTAGCTAAGAGATCTCCGTAAAGTACAGAGATAAACATCAAACCATTTGAAAACTATTGGATCTAGGAGCCTGTTATTTTCTCTGGATTTTGAGCTGGAGTTGTATCATGTAGCATCCAGCTTTGGGGTAGAGTTACTTGGTTCCAAAATATTGATTTTGGAATTGATAAATGAGACCTTTACAGATCTACTTGGAATAGAACTGTCTCTTCGTTGTTGAGAGTTTTATAGCTCCAAAATTAAAAGTTGAACTCATACCCTTATACTAAATTTTATATATGATACCTACTTGGAGAGAGTCGGTTTTTGTCTTATAACTAGACGTCTTAACATTAAGTTTTAGATAATCTAATATATTCCTATCTTTGAGAGAAAGAGTAAAGTTTAGAAAGCAGTCAAAGTAACTATGACCATCGCAAAAATTAGTTTCAACCATTCCTAAAAGGGAATCATTGAAGTCTAAGAACCTAGAATCTCTAAGACAAAGAAGGAGTGAGGTATCTAAACCTTCTCTATAGAAGAGTTTAGCAACAATTTGAACTAATCCAAAGAGGAGATAAGTGTACTTTTGTTTATATCTCTCGGAGCACTTTGGATTTAAAAGTTTGATATCCTAATGATCTCAATCAAGATGAATAGTTTGTTCTATAGTAGAAATATGATAATCGCTTGATAAATTTCATCTAGAAGATTTATAGATGGTGTATATGGATGCTTTGGAATTTTCAAATCATCAATTGATTGCTGTGAATTAGAGAAGAAAATCTCTTCTTTGAGCTTGGATTTGGAGAAGATTAATAAGATGTCGAAGAAGAAGGAGCAGAAGAGTTTTTAGAGAGGGAGGAGAATAGATGGATGAAAGAGGCTAAGTATGCAAATAAAATAACTAGAAAATCCAATAATTACTTTGAAACTTCCTATTATTGGATCAAGAAACCACTAGGTTCTATAAAGAAAACCATTTTGGTTCTTAACTCAATATTATAAAGAACAGTTAGATTTGATACTTAAATTAACGAATTTTTTTTATTATCATATTCAATGGTTAGATCAATCTTGTATTAAGAATTTCATTAGCGATGATCCAAAGTTTATTCATAATCATTTGTAAGTCCACTAAGTCCTTTTTGGCAATCCAATCATTAACACTTACGAATCCAACCTACAATGTAGATCTAGAGAGATCACAATACCATCCTTCTAAGATCTTTTTATTATAAGAATGTTTTTATCAAATTATATAAGTTAATTCAATATTTCATGTTCAAATTACATATCTAATAATACTATATGATACCAAGTTAAAAACATGAAAAATAATTGTTAGTTTCTCTCATGGCTCTGATACCAAGTAGCCAAAAGTGACCCCCTTAAATTAATAATGGAAAAGGGGGAAAATATAGGGATTAAGAAAAGGAAGAAATAATTAGTAATTAATGTAATTAAGGATTAATATATATGTGTGTGGGGGGGTGCATGCATGTGTGTGTATATGTGTGTGTACAAAAAGAAATAAAATGTACATGTGCAGATTGGTGGTTCTTTTTTTAAATATTTATTATGCATTGTTAGTCATATGCACTAGTTTTATTTGATTATGGGAGTCTATTTTTTAACATGATTTGTTTCTATTTTACATTTTCATTTATAAATATGTTCGTGATATCTTTTCTATGAAAAGCATTTGTTATAGTTGAAGGTTGTGAACATTCCTCCAAATTGTACTAAAAATATCATGAAAATTAATGTATATAAAAGGTTTGAGGGATAATTCTTTCATTTTAGTTACCTTATCAAAGGATAAGCTATCCTAGTATTTTTATTCCACCCTGATGTAGGGATAACTTATCCTAACATTAATTATTAATCTTGGGATAAGTTGTATGGAGTAACTCTTCCAATCATTTCGATGTTTAAACATTTTTCTTACATCTTAGAGATTTTTTCAATGACTCAAATCATTTATGACTTATTGGGATTTTTGGTTTGGTACTTGGGTCGTTCGTTTGGATTTTATAGTAATTTCCCTATTTTAGAGCTTTAACTTAGAAAATCATTGACTTCAATTAATAATATTCGAAATTGAGTTTGAAATCGAATTCCAATAATCTCATTAACTCTGAAACATGAATTTTGGTTTAAATAAACTTTTGGTTCAAGTCTAGAAGCTTTCAATTTGATTTTATCCTCTTTGACGAGATAACAGTTGATTTGGAGTTGGAAGTTTGATCACGGTCAAATTTTGATGATCAGAGCATTGAATCAGAAATATGACTACATCATCTACTCTAAAATGTCAATTTGGTTTAGGTAAGGTGTTGGATCGAGTCTCGGGTCATCCATATTCATTTTAAGTGCTCGGTTAGAATTTTTGGTATTTCGGCCTAGGTTTACTTTGGTTAATATTTTATCAAAATGATATCGAATTTTTCATTTGCATTGAATTTAGATTATCATTTTGATATAATTTACATTTTTAGTTTGTGTTTATCGGGTTCCAAACTCATACCGAGCCCTCGTGTGGGTGATTGATTTTTGGTTGGTTTGGCTGATTCTCTGAAATTTGTTTCAACCCTCAATTGTACCTTGCAATTTTAGTATTTAGCACATGTTCACATAGTATTGGTTCTCTCTCTATCATGATCACAGACTGAGGCCATGCATTCATATAGTGTATCTTCTTCCCCCTCTCCCCTATCTCTTTACGATCGCGACATTTCTTCACACAATGTGAAGTGCCTTTCCTAGGAGCAGCGTGATTGCAAATCTCATGGATGCGATCGCGATGAAAATTCCTAGCAGTATAAATATTTCAAACCTTAATTTTTCAACTCAAAACTCTCATCTTCTTAACTCTAAACTCAATTTTTGGCATTGATTCTTCATGGAATTTTACATGTGAGTTTGAGAAGTATTAGGGATTACTTATAATTTTGCTCTAAATTCCTCTACTTTTTTTCCCAAATTCTAAAATTCTTCTCAACTTTACTCTTCTCCTTTAGGATTGTTTTAAGCTTATTCTTCACTCCGATTGAGCCCTAACTTTGGGTATATGTTCCTCGTATCAAAATAGACACGTTGATATATTTTATTCAAAACTTCAAACTATGGGGCCCACAGGCCAATTTTGACCCAGATAGAATCTTAACAATATGAGTATTATTTTCTACTTTTGACGTGTAGATGACTATTTTGGTAATTGTATATTCATTTCAAACTTTTTGGAGTAGTTTGAATTGAGATCCAGTATTTGCAAAGCTCTTCATCGAATGATAGGTAGGATATAGCTTATTAATCTTAGACTATATATTAAATATAGTTATAGTATTTAGCACAACTTTGAGTTGTGTTTTATAGGTTGGTGCCTTTGACCCTTATTCGCTTCTTTTGGTTCGACTCTTTTTATTTCCACCTCAACTTTGTGACAGAATTATGGATTACACACTTTTTCCTATTTAGCACAACTTTGAGTTGTGTTTTATAGGTTGGTGCCTTTGACCCTTATTCGCTTCTTTTGGTTCGACTCTTT
>JBDJHY010246294.1:0-10749 GCA_039654485.1 Withania somnifera
AAATTGCATGGAATGAAGTGGGTTGGGAAAAATAAGAAGTTAGGGTCGTGAAGGGTTTAAATACTTTTCTTTTCTTTTTTATAGGTGATCATGACGTGATCCCTATCATGATGGGATTCCATCACGTCGTGATCACTATCGTGATGTAATTCTAGGAAAAATAGTGTTTCATCATGATAAGCATAACGAAGTGATGCTTACCGTGATTCCCCTTCTGCTGCAGGTTTTCCAGAAACTTCAAATGGGGTCTCGGAATTGAAATAAAGTCAAATTTTGACAAGCCATATATGATTTTTTATTCGAAAGCATATTCCGGACTCAAAGAAATCAAAGAAATTGACATTTAGAGGTCTTTTGAGAAAAAATACCTCTCAACCAAGCTTTAACAAAACTACTAAGTTTTCCAACTTTCCGTAAAACAACTCAAATCAAGCTCGAATATCTTGGGTAGTGTACTAAGGGTAAACTAGCCTAAATTCACCATTTCGGAGCTAATAGAAGCGTCAGAATTCTGATATGACACTCTGAACATCAAATTACCACTCAACCTCCTATTTAGTCTATAAACTTAACTAAAATCCATAATCTCGCATAACTTTTAAACGAAAACTCCAAAATAGAAACTTAAGGTCAATTTTGACTTTGTTTGGTATTCCGGAGCTAACAGAACTATTTGAATAAAATTCAGAAATCTCCTTGAAGGAAAGTTGACTTTGATAAATAAGTACTTAGTTTTAGGCTCTAAAATAGGGAATTTGAGATATTTCTCAACTGCGTTGCCAGGGATCCAAACTGTCGGTCCTAGCAAGTCATAAATGACTTGGGGAAACTACCGAAATTCTATAGAATGCAAAATGTCATGTATTTATCATAAATAACCATGAGGGTTATTAAAACATCCACTACTAAAAAAACTTTCATCCTCGAAAGTCAAGTGAAAGTAAAGAATAGATGGGAAAAGAATGTACTTGATGCCTCAAACAGTTGTGGATACTCCTTCTGCATCTCAACTGAGGGTTGTGTAAAGATTACTATTCAAAGGTTGGTTGAGCCCTGGTGAACATGAACCTTGGTCAACGATACAGTTGAGTCAATCAATAATCACTAATCACTAACAGTAACAACGAATACTGTGATACATTAAATTCCCTTTTTTTTATTTTTGTTTATCACTATAAGAAGCACTAACTATTAGCTACTTTTGTTGGGCATATATCTAACACCTATTACCTGTGGGATCCACCCTAACCTAGTTGGGTTTTATATTTTTACAATGATTGCTTATACTTCAAAAGGAAGTGTAATTTAGGCATTATCAAATTTTAGCGTCGTTGCCAGGGAATAAGTTTTTCGGTAAAGTCTAACTATAGTGAATATTATTTAGGTTTATTTCTAGTTTTCATGTTTGCATTGTTTTTGTCAGCTGCAGGACACAGGTAGTGCATGCCAAACACTCGAAGTCAAGAAACACCTATGTTTCCATTCGATCTTTAGATATCAGAAACCTTTGTAAGGATGAATAGACCTGATAATGTCGCTCTACTTGAGCTTGAACAGTGCCTTGCAAATACACAAAATGCAAACTATCCAGATGCACTTGGCAGACCTTAATGTTTGAGACATCATGAGGTATCTGCGGATAATGAGGATACAGACCTTGATGGGGCTGGGGAAACCGGTGAAATCATTCTACCCTCACTAGCCCCGGGCAGTAAATTCAACATCACTAGAATAATGATTCAGTTGTTGACGATGAAAGGTCTGTTTTGAGGAGTTGCTAGTAAGGACACAAACTTGCACTTGAAGTATTTCAAAGACATTTGCAAGTCTTACAACTTGCGTAGAGTAAGCAAGAACTCTATCAGGTTGAGGCTTTTCCCACTATCATTGAGTGGAGAAGCTACTATCTGGCTCGATAATCTACCTTCTGACTCCATTACAAATTGGGCGGAACTGAAAGAGGCTTTCCCTAGAAAGGTTCTTTCACCTATCCAAAATGTTGGTGCTAGGAGATGAAATAACCAGCTTCAGGAAGAAGCCTGATGAAGCTATTCATGAAGTGTGGCTATGTTTTAACAAAAAGATCAAGCAATACCACACACATGTGTTGGGAGATAACTACCTGAAGGAGATATTTAATCAGTCGCTGAATGCTCTTTTGAAATTGGTTGTGGACAGAATCAATGGAGGGTCCTACATGTCGCACACTTATGCATAGGTGTCCCAAGAGTTGGACACAGTAACAAAGAACACAAGAGGCTGGCACACCAGAGAGTCTGAAATATATTTTTGGCCTAAGAATGATGTCATGTCGACAAAGAAACGCCAAAGAGAGGATGAGCGAGACCAATATATGCACATTTAAAGACACAGATTGATCTGATGTCTAAGAAAATATTCAAGAGTAACTATGGTAGAGTCAAAGAGGTCACGTCCTGTGTGAAAGGACCCAACAGAGCAAATGATTCCAACTCAAATGAAGGCTAAGTGTCTTTAAAATTAAAGGGGTTCCAATCGGGAACCCAAGGTCAGAACTAAAACCGTGAGTATTTCAACAACAAAAGAGCCTAGTAGGATAAAGAGTAGAGCGGTTGGAAATATAGAGAGGTATTCAACAAGAACCAAAATAGAGTTTACGTGCCTCCGAGACAATGCGAGAGGGAGGTTGATAATGCTCAATTACACTCCAAAACTAATCTATAAGTGTACGCAGTCATTATCAGAATATATTTACCCAACTTGTGAGTCAGTGTCTAATCCATAAGGAACAATGTAAAGGCAATCGAGTACAAATGGAAAAGTAAAGCACAATTATTAAGACTCGAATGGTCTAACACGGAATGGGGGCTTAAAAGTATGAAAAGGTGTCACGGAACTAAAGTTAAAATAAAAACAAAAGTTTGATTAATGGCTTCACAAACCAATCAAGAGAAAACAACAATTAAGGTAATTAATTCTACCAATGATCCATTACATTAAACTAAATACTAAATTGATTATACATGGGTTTAGAGATTATCCTTGAGTTCCAATTAGTTTCTCTAGAAAACTAATTATTATACGTTTCTAGCTTTCCTCTAATGTTAAAAACCTTCTTTCGCTTGTTCTCTCGAACCAAGGTAAAGAGCATGCAAAATAACTCAATTCGGCTACACTAGGATTTTACTGTCTCTAACTCAAATCCATTAATGAGGAGAACACTAATTCTATGGTCAAAGTTTCCAATATTAACTTACTTTCTCAAGCTAAGAAAGGATAAATGGACATCACCTAGGGTTAGCTAATCTTATTGGAACACAATAGGCTCAAAATGAGTTAAATCTGTCAAACCCAAATACAAATCAACAAGTAGATAATTTATATAAAATCAATAGATAAAACTAAAACCAATACTCTTGAATAAATATTATAATATCTCTATCTTCAATATTCAAACAAGAAAGAAAGACTACACACTACAAATATTCCATACAAAGTAATGGGAGAGGAAATGGGTAAAAATACATCAATGGTGTCATCCAAATCTTCACCCCAAAGTGTAGCATGGTGTTTTTTTCTCTCTCTTGAGAAATGAAAATACCAAAGATTTTCGAAATGAATATGAGTGAATTTACCAAACAGTCCTGGCTGGAGCCCATAGGCCGCACCTGCGAACATAAGATCCCAAGTGCGACCATGCAGGGCCAACAAAGGGTCATTGGGTGGATGCTCGCTGATGCGATCATATGCTCGTTGGAGCGATTAAAGCAGTTGTGGAGGTGTCTCCTTGGTGAAGCTAAATCTCACAGGAGCAAGAGTCGCAAGGGAGATCCGAGGGTTCGCTAGTGCGAGAATCCTGGCAGTATACTGCCCATTTTGTCTCTTTTGCTCTTTTTTTGTTCTAATTCTTGGTCTTTTTCTTTTGTAGTGCCTCTTTGCCAAACTACACTTGAAAAACATCAAATATCAACATTAAGTGAGATCACATGGTGATAAGACACTGCAAACTAGATCAAACAAAACCTTGGAAAGTGGTAATTTAAACACTTATCAAACCCCCTAACTTAAATCTTTGCTTATCCTCAAGCAAAAAAAAAATCAAATACACCAAGAGAACATTATCACTTCAAGCTTAAAGACTAACTTGACCAATTCAAATCAACATTCACCAAATCAAAGAAAAATCATGACTCTGATTGGCACTAATGGTAAGTCAACCAACATGAGACTAACACCTTCCTCATTTCAAATACATTTTTGAAGTATGCAATGGAGTTCATAAGATGATTGATTGACAATAATGAATTTCGAATAGTGACTCAAAGAGACTAGTTTCTAACATATGCTCAATTTTCTTGCATTTGGAATGTATCACATCACCAAACCTTCCTAACTCATATGCCCTCAAAACAAAAAAAGTCCCAAAACACTCCACATATATACGGGAACACAATGGATGAATACACAAACACTCACACTCAACAAAGAAGATCAAATGTTTCAAGTATTATACCATAGGCTTGCCCTTATTTTCTATTACCACTTACTCAAAAGTTTTCGGGTTAAGAAACCACAAGAACTTTTTAAAGCTTGTAATGTAGGCTTCAGGATGGGTAGGATAAAATTTTTAGCATAATAGTGAATACACCATCCTTGAATACGACACAACATTTTAAAATTTCTTTATTCTCCAACCTTGAACACCAAACGTTATTGCTTTTGCTTCCCTATTTAGTAATAACTTCTTTTATTTTCTTTCTTTGAACAACAAACATTGCTTTTCTTTTCCTTTTTGTTTTATATATGAGATTTTATGACTCTCTCTCTGAATTTTCTTTTGGGAAGCACTTACAATGCTATCACACACATTCATCCGCTCACCCACACCCCCAACTCAGGCTAAAAGCCTAATTGTCAATTTTAGCATTCAAGGAGGTATGGATTCAAAAGAGGAGTTAATTCAAGAAAGGATTATGACTTGTAACGTGGTTGCCAAAGAAAAATTTTAAAGATCAAAAGGGGTAACTACGGATAACATCATGCAATGGTGGACTTTTTAGTTCAAGTGGTTGTAAGAAAATCCAAAGAAGGCCTAAGGTCATTTCTCCCCCCCAAAATCAATCAAGACTAGTATCAAAAGACTAATTGGACAAGTTCTAGATAATACAAGTAGCACATGAATTATTCACAAAGAGCTCACAACACATGGCATATGACTATTTGAGATGGTTATGTTTCACTTCCTAACCAAAGAAAATTAAAGGAATACTCAACATACCAATTACTACTAGTGACACAAGAGTCACAAGAAGAAATAAAAATTATCACACAATTATTTATTTTCCATGTAACTTGATTTCTATACTTCACAAAAAGTTTCTGAAGGGTCGACTCATTATGGAGACTACTACTAGTACCAACTAACCATTTACTTTTGACACTTGTACTACCAAAACAAATACTGTGACTTTTTCCCTTAAGAACTTCGTCACTCACTCCATCATAGGGAAAAGTCATTAAACACTAAACTAATGAAATATTAACTAACAACACATAAATGCATAAAAAATCCAAACTAAAATATATCATAAAAAATAAACACCAATCCATAAAAACAATGTAAGCGGACAAGGGCACAACAGAAACATCCAAATATAAGAAGAGTAGGGGCACCCTGAGGTTTGCATCAGACTAGCAAACCGAGAGCCGATTGAATCACTGATAGCTCGAAGAGTGAGCATCATCAGCATCATCGTCTCTCTGATCATTGGCCAAGAATGAGTATTACTTGCTATTATTTTCATCCTTTACCGGCATCCGCTTTCTCGGTTGACCCCACTTAAAGATTGATTTTATTCCTCGACATATTTTTTACCAATAACTTGTGAGTCTTCTTGTTCTTTTACCATTCTTCTTGGAAGTATGATTGAAGTGAGGCATGGGCTTTGGCAACATCTTTACAGGCCTTTTGAAGTGTCTTCACTGAAGTGGAGAGCTTAGAAATGGTTTCGGCCTATTTTTTCTGAGTCTCCATGTATTCCTACATCTTCTCGAGAGAGAGGTGATTCTGTGAAGATCAAGGGAGTTGTGATACCGGATCATGCATAGGCCGAAGTTGCTGGTCCATCTCACCGAATGGTCCCTCAAAAGTAGTTTCCTATGAAATAGTTGCTTCTAATTTTCTCTTCTTCAAATTTATGGCACTTTCTTCCCCTTTCACCTTCAATGGGTAAAATTTCCTCTCGGGCTGAATGTACTGGTCTCTGGAGCGATCCTTAACATTGCCCCTTCTACATAACTCAGTAATCTATGATTAAAATAGGAAAGTTGGGTTTCCATGGTGTAGATACTCTCTCAGCTCTCTCAATATGTAATAGCTGACATTAATGGCAACACCATCAAGAATACCAGTAATCATCTGAGCTCGGAGCATTGGAATGTCAGACTTGTTCCCAAAAGGTGAAATTCAGCCACAAATAATATGGAGCCATATTCGCAGCTCAGCTATAAAATCGCCACTATGAACTCCACCTTTTATTCCCCGCCGAAGTTGTGTCCCTAGATGATATAGCTTTAAAACCAACCATGATCTCGGTTTAGCAATTATAGCATCCATTAGCTCACAAGGATGGGCAGGAACCCCTTAAAATTTGTTTATGACTTTCTTCCCAAAAAACACAAGCTTGACCCTTATAATTATCTCGGGGCTCGAAAAGTTCACACGCTTGAGGTTTGCGTAGAACTCTCTTACCCACTCCTCATTTGCTTCACTGGGGGTAGGAATAAAGCAAGACCAGACCATTGCCTACAGTCAAACATGAAAGCTTGACAGTTTTTCTACCACATTTTTCATCTCTATGTCAAACTCCTGCTTTATCTTCTTTTCCATTAAATCAGAATAATACCGGCGATGAAAATTAGGCACATGAACCTAGTAGTGTCGAACTAATCAATATCCTTCTCTTCCTTAATTTTGTTAGCCATGATGACTTCATCAATTAATTCTTGTGCCATTTCAAATCCTTAAAATACCTAAAAAAGGTCAAACATGTTAAACACTCATTTGTACAATTAAAGCAATGTAATAGGACATACTTAGGCCAAACAAATGAAATAAAAAGGCATCAGACAAAGCTCGGGAGAGCTACTAATTTCAGGTGTAATTCTGCAGAAGTCACACCTGCAATAGAACAGGCGCAAAAGTGAGGCTGCAAGTGCAGTACAAAGTCACAGGTGTGGAGCCGCCCCCGCGATAAGGACCTCGCCCCTACTCCACATTTTAACTAAAAAAACAACTATGAAAAACAAGAGTTAACATCTACCATCCACCCTTTTACCATTTATCTCACCATTTTGATTATTTGAATTTCCGTCCCAACTTGAGATCAAGCTTTCTTTGAATTGCATGGGACGGTGGTAAATAGATGCAAAGGCCAAGACTTGAGTTTCACATGTTACACTTTTTGGCCTTTAAATGAGGAATGCCATTTTGTCGCCTTGGAATTTCAAACTTCAACATGAACACATCTTCTTCCTTCACCCACATTCTTTAAAGGCTTGGATAGTTCATCTTCTTCAACCTCCGCCAAGCACAATATTGAAAAATGATTGGAATGTGGTCTAAGACACATCAATGCCAAAGTTTTTTCATTATTGGCAACCTTGTCCCCATTTATACTAGAGGTGTCAACCATGAATTGTTGAACTTTAGTGTGGACCCCCAGTATCATCTCCTTAATTTCAACATCTTGAAAAATCTTTGGATTAGATGGCTCACAAATCCCCGTCAATTCCCCATAGTCAATCCTCACTTTATCCTCCATGGATACATATTTCAAATCAACTTCTACAACTTCTTGGTGTTGAATACCAAAATCATCATTTTTGAATTTTAATTTTTCTTCCAAGTTGTAGAGGTCAAATTCAAATTGTACAATTTTTTTGGCATAATTCCACATGCCTTTAAGGCAATTACCAACCATTGTGCACTTGATGAAAGTCCAAACACAATAATAGCTAATCTAGGCTCACATCATCCATTTCACCACATTCTTCTTCATGGATGGAAGACAACCCCATTGATCTTGCATGCTCATCACGGAAACCTGAAGGTGCACACATCTCGTTCTTGGTGGAATTTTCATTGTTTTAGTCAAAGAGAGGGTGTGGGTTTTGAAGACATGGACTACAACCATTAATATCATTTTCAACCCAAGATGCCATTTAACACATAATCAATAAGAAGGAAAATAGATTATAACCTAAACTAAAAAGCTAACAAAAGTATAGACACATATTATAAATCCAAGTAAAAGAAATTGACTCTAATTTTCGAACTAACTCAATATGCCAAATTGTTCCCCGACAATGACGCCATTTTTTAGAATGCATAATTGCACTTCCAAAACCAATCAAAATGTGCATGCAGTCGTTATTAAAATATATTTACCCACTTTATGAGTCAGGGTTGAATCCACAGGGAACTATGTGAAGGAAATCGAGTACAAATGGAAAACTAAAGCACAACAACGAAGACTCGAACGGTATAACACCAAATGGGGTGGGGGGGTTTAAAAGTATGAAAAGGTTTCATGGAACTAAAAATATAATTAAAAAAGGGTTGACGCCCATCTCACAGGGGCACACCAGGGGTTCACAGGTGCGAGACCCCTGGCAGTGTACTCCCCATTTGGTATCTTTTTCTCCTTTTTTTGTTCTAATTCTTAGTCTTTTCCTTTCATAGTGAATCTTTGTCACAACAAACCTGAAAGTCATAAATTCTAAACATTAAATGGGATCACATGGTGATAAGGCACTACAAAGTAGATCCAACAAGACCTTGGAAAGTGGTAATTCCACCACTTATCAATCTTCTACCTAGACCACTTTTTCAAATCTTGCGAAGTGAACCCTTCTAGTGCCTCTCCACAGAGACTACATCTAATATCCTCATCAACAATGCTCCAATCATTCTCGATCCCTCTACTTGTCACAATAACTTCTTATATGAGCAGTAGTATTTCCTGCTCCATCGAATGTTTTGAATTTTAGTTCTTGAAACCTTTTAGGAGATCCAAATTTCTGATAATGCAAAGATTAACATAACTAATTCCTATGTTATCGAATGAACTTTGTAATTCCTTAATTCTAGAAATATCTTCTTTGATCATCAATATATACTTATCGCACTGGTCCTCCATTGGCTTCCTTTCTTTTTTTCTCATAATATTCAATCTCATGGTTTGGGAAGGTAGCACAAGGTTCGGGTAAAATGGCAACATAAAAAGTGATAGGCAACACGATATGTGTAGTTGGTGGGTTCTTTTGCATTTAGAGAAGGGCTCTGATATATATAGAGAAGTTCTGTGGAAAGCTTTCATTTGGATGTGTCACAACCCAATTTTTTTGGATCATGAGGGCACCTACATCCCACCATAGGAGAACCACCCAACAAGTATGAAAATCTGAAGTGTTAAATAAAAGTTGATGATAGTAGCATAAATAAGAATAGAACATGTGGAAATCTTGTAAAATAAAAGAATTCCCCAAACTTATTAAATTGGTACATGAGCCTTTAAGAAAAATAAATACAAGTCTGAAGGGGAAATGTAGTATTTGTCTACAACAGTACAAATGATAGAAATGAAAAGATAGAGAGAGGTAAAAGCAAGCTCCGGACATCATCTACCTTGGATTAGGATAAGCAGCACAATCAGGAATCAGCGGAAATTACTCGTACTCCTATTTGCACCAAAAAGATTCGAAGGTGTAGTATGAGTATCAAAAACAACAGATACCCAGTAGGCTAGGTCGATCGAGCTCATATAAGAAAAAAAAGTAAATAGAAGATAATGAAGGAACCAAATCATAGAAGTCAAGTATGTAGATGTAGGTAGGTAAAGCTAGATACATAAACTAGTATAAGCAACAGGAATAGAGAATGGAAGTATCTTGCAACCAAACAAAAGAACTCAGATAAAGAGTTGACAACATACATGTCACGACCCGATTTCGTGGATCATGATGGCACCTACTTTACCACCAATTGGAAAACCAAACCCCGTAGTCCATAGTCGAAGTGGAGGACTACTATATTAACTATGGAAGAGTATCAAACATCAAATAAAATAATAAAATTTGCCAAATTAATTAAGAAAGAAACCACCCAAAATGCGGTATCAATGTCAAATGAACCACTAAGTACAAAATGATAAAAACTAAAATAAAGATAGTATCTATATGTCTCCAAAATACAATGGAGATCACTAAAACATAAGCCTAAAGAGAAACAGGATCAAGATGGATGCCAAGCTCACCCTGAATCTCTAATGTGAATAGAATCTAAATGAACAGCGATCTGTGTATCACGAATGGGAACCTGTACTCGTATCTGTACAAATGCAAGTGTAGTATGAGTACAAGTAGCAAAAGCAACCCGTACTCAGTAGGCTTCGAGGGCTCACTGAGCACATAGCAATAATAACAGAGTACAAGAAAAGGGGTCATAGAAGCAAATAGGACAATACGGGGAAACTAGCAACTCAAGTACGAAACAAGTGTCACATAGACTGATAGTGCTAGCTAATCACATAATAGGATCACATGTAATGGAAGAGAATGTACCGGCATCCTTCCAACAATATATGTGAAAATACACACAATAATTAATACAAATCAAGGAAGATAAGGATAGAACATGGTCGGTATACCGGTAACCTCAGGTGAAAGGATAATGAATTGAATGAAAGTGTAAAGCACTAATTCCCACAT
>JBDJHY010246314.1:0-10749 GCA_039654485.1 Withania somnifera
AAATAAAAATGTATAAATATAATCATAAGGGTCATTACAAAATGCACTACTAAAAAGGACTTTCATCCCCGAAAGTTAGAAGAAGGCACTACCTAAAGGATCAAATAGATCCGGATATTGTGATCTCAACTCGCTCTGGACTTTCCAATTGGTCTTCTCCATGGAACAATCTCCCCCTAGACTTTAACCATTGAATTTCTCAATATCTCAGCTTTCTTAAATCTTTAGCCAAAACCAAAAATTTTCCTTAATGATTGATTATCCCTCATCAACCTTAATGTATTAATAACAAAGAACATGTGACTCATCATGAATATATCATCTGAATATAGAAACATGAAACACCCGATGTATAACTAAAAAAATAAGAGACAAAGCAAGCTTATAAGCAACACTACTAATCCGATCAAGAATCTCAGAAAAGGCCAATATAGCGAGGACCGAGCTTCCCATTCTTTCTGAACCTCATCATGCCCTTCATGGGTGATACCCTCAAGAACACTTGATGTCATACACTGAATTTTAAGGTATGATGCCAGTGGTATAAGTAACTCATATGTCTAATCTGGGATGTACAAAGTTTGTCTTGAATCAACCAAACAGTGTCCAAAGCATCCCAAAGTAGATCTGTACTCTACAATTTAGACTCAAACCCATCAAACCAACCAATATGCAAAAAAACACTGCCTACCATAAAAAGCCTCAAAAGGAGCTATCTGAATATTAGAAGGGTAGCTATTATTATGCGTAAACTCTGCCAACACTAAATGCTGATCCCAAGAACCACCAAAATCAAGATCATAAGCTCTCAGCATGTCCTCTAGGACCTGAAATCCTCTCAGATGACTGTCAGTCCAAGGATGAAATTTTATGCTAAGATGGACCTTAGTATCCATAACACGCTGAAATGCTCTCTAAAACTAAAAAGTAAATTGAGTATCATAATTCGAGATGATAGAAACCAGAATACCATGATATCTAACCACAAGCTGGAGATAAATAGAAGATAAATTCTCTGCACTATGCAGTATGAACTGGAATGAACTGTTCAGAGTTAGCCAACCTATCCATAACCATAAATCAAGTCATTTCTATGAGAAGTCTAAGGTAAGAGTGAGATGAAATCTAGAGTAATCTTTCCAAGTTCCAATCGGGAATTAGAAGCCACTACATCAACCCAACTGGTATCTGGTTCTCAAACTTGTCATGTTGATAGTTTAAAAGACGATACACAAACCCAGAAATATCCCTCTTCATATTATTCCACTAGTAAATCTACCTTAAATCTCTATACATCTTAGTCGCATCTGGATGGATGGATTAATAGAAACTGTGGGACTCATGTAGAATCGACTGAATCAAGTCATTAACCCATGGTACAAAAACTTAACCATTAAATAAAAAATGCCATCAAAACCTACAATAACACTGTGGGTATCACCCATAATATCTGGCCATAAATATTGGCTATGTTTAGATCCTCAAGTTGGTGCTGAATCTGATCTACCAATGAAGAATAAGCCTTAATACTAGAAGAAACATGGCCTAGATCCTAATTAGTAAGTCAAGCCCAATAATTATCTATTGATTGAATATCCTAAGTTAACAGCCTCTCATTAACCAAAAGGTTGCCAAACTAACATTATTCACCACCTTCCGGCTCAAGGAATCCATTACCACATTTGACTTGATCGAATGATAAAGAATAGAGATATCAAAGTCCTTTAGAAACTTAATCCATCTGTGAAGATGAGCATTGAGCTATCTTTGACTCATTACTAAAGACTATGATAATCAGTGAAGACCTTACGATAAACCCCATACAAATAATGGTGCAAAATCTTAAGTGTAAAAGCTACTGCCGCCAACTCTAAGTCATGAGTGGGGTGTTGCACTCATGAGTCTTCAAATGTATAGAATCATAAAAAATCCCACAACTCTAATACATCAGAACACAACCCAATCCAACACCAGAAGCATAACAATAAACTGCAAACTCTGATCCTTAACAGGGAAAGTCAAAACATAACCCGAAGTCAAGATAGTCTTAAAGGAAGTCTCACACTCATCAAAACACTACAAAGAAACCTCTTTTCTATTCAATCTAGTCAACAGTACTGAAATAAAAGAGAAACCCTCAACAAATTAATGGTAGTAAACAACAACCCCAACAAAGCTGTGAATCACTGTAGGAGTAGTCGGTCTAGGCCAATCACGAACAACTACAGTATTTATCAGATCCACCATAATACCTTCTTTAGACACCACATAACCCAAAAATAAAATTGCATTAATCCAAAACTTGTATGTTTATAAATTGTCATAAAGTCGATAATCTCTCAAAGTTTGAAGAACAATATGCAAATACTGCTCATGATCCTCTACACTCCTCAAATAAACCAATATATGATCAATGAAAAAAATTATAAAAAAATTAAGTCAAGTTCTAAACATATGGTTCATCAAATTCATAAAGGCCGTAGGTGCACCAGTGAACAAAAAAGATTATCTCAAGGAACTCGTAATGACCACACTGGCTCCTAAATGTTGTCTTTGGAATTTTCTCAGTTCTGATCCTCAAATAATGGTTACTTAATATTAAATTAATCTTAGAAAAGATAGCAAAACTCTGGAGCTAGTCAAACAAATCATCAATGCGAGGCATACGGTACTTATTCTTTATAGTAACACCATTATTATACACATGCCCATAGAACTATCTTTATTCTTCACAAATAGAATAGGAGCACCTCAAGGTGAAACACTAGGCTGAATAAAATTATGATCTAACAAATCTTGAAGCTAAGTCTTAAGCTCTCTCAGCTCAAAAAGTTCCATATGATAAGGATCAATTGAGATGGCCCTCGTGCTCAACTCTAACTCAATGAAAAAGTCAATTTCTATCTCATGTGGTAGTCCAGGGAAGTTGGTCAAAAACACATCAAGATACTTACAAAAAATGGGTACTGACTCAAGACAAATAATAAACAATGCTCACATCTCTAACATAATAAAAATAAGACAAACAACCACGAGAAACTAAGAGACTAGTCTGAAGGCATGAAATAATGGCCCTCGTGCAATAACCCATTTGATCATTACTACATGTTTTGCATTTTCTTATATCTTATATCTTTCTTTAATGACCCTACATCACTTGTTACTTAACAAAACTGGTGGTTCGGTTCCTGGATTGTTTGTTTGATTACTATGTCCATTTCATTATTTTAAAGACTTAACCTTTAATATCATTCACTCCAGTCAACTTTCCTTTTAAAAAAACTCAAATAGAATTTTAACAGTACTGTTAGCTCCGAATTGTGGATTTTGGTCTATAAGGATTCTTGGTTTATTTCTAGAAGCTTCCGTTGCGATTTTATCTCATTTTGAACATTTATATGTTTAGAGAGTTCAAAGGTTTAACTTGGTTGACTTTGATGATCAGAGCCTTGGATTGAAAATTCAACTACATTATCATCTCGGAAGCATTGAGTTTAGGTTAGATGGAGGGTTGGTTTGGTTCCCAATGTAGGTCTTATTTCGAGTGTTTGGTTGGAAGTTTTGACTATCCATAAAGATTGTTTTGGTCATATCTTAGAAAAACAACCTCCTACACCAATTTCATTGATTCTAATGAGTCTGTAATATCATCTTCACTTAAAAAGATATATGGTTTGCATAAATGAGGCTCTGAATGAGTTCTGGGTGCTAAAAACCATATTTTGAAATTGCTGGTACTGGTGTAACTGATAAATCGGTAAATTAACCAATAAATCGGTCATGAATGACTAATTGGCCATTTTTCTAATAAATTAGTGACATACTAATTGTTAAAATTATTAATAAATCCTAACAGACTAATCGACCATTTTTTTGATAAATTGGCATATGCGGGCTGGTATGCTTATATATAACCCCAAAACCCAGTATTTTCTTCATATTTTCACTCTCATATGCTCTGAAATACTCCATTAAGATCCTTGGGTCTTTTTTTATGATGTTGGGTGAACTAAAAATATTATTTCTTCAAATATTCATTCTTTAGCAGATTTTCACTCAATTTCTCCTAAATTTCACTTAAATTTCTTTCTTCTTCACATAAAACTCCATTTATGAACTTGAAATTCTTGGGTCCTAATCATTAAACTTTGGAATCATTGGGAAATGTTCTTAATCATTTTCACATCATTATTTGGTAAGTTTTCATCCTAAATTGATTGAATTTCATCCAAAATTTCCCAAATTCTCAAAGTGTGTTCTTCACCTTATTAATTTAATTCAAGATTATTTCTTGCCCAATTAGCTCCAAAATTTAGGTATGATTTCTATACGATATGGGAAACATTTTGGTACCTTTTGTTCAGGGTTTCAGGTTTGCAGGCCCATAGGCCCGTTTTAACCCATACTTCAACTCGGGCTATTTACATAGCTTTTTGGGTATTGTTCAACTCGTATCAATAGGTAGAATATTAGTTTGATAGTTTCATGATCATTCAAGATCGTTTGCACATTTTTGTAGCAGTTTGGGCATCGTCTACTCTCTATTTTTGAGCTTGTCGTCAGGGGCCAAGTAGACTACAACTTATGATCTTAGACTTGGCTTATACAGGAAATAATAGTATTTATTTGCATCCTTGGGTTGAGAATTTTAGGTTGGTACCGTTGACCCTATCCCCTTCGTTAGGTAAGTCTTTTATTTTTTATTGGTGTTGTATTCTTATCATAGATTACCCTATTTCCCTGAGTGGTCTTCACTGACTCTAAAACATATATGATGAGATTATTGAGAATGTTTGTGAGTCCTAGACATAACTTTTACTGGTTATACATGATATAATGATTTTGAGCTTGTGAAGGGCTAGTAGGACTTTTTGTGATTCTTTGGCTGTGATTGTGCTCATTATCATTCATGCATGTCATCATTATGTTACTAATATTATGCATTGGTTTACACTATTTATGGCCAAGGGCCTAATATTTTTTTATTTTGGAACCTTGCATGGCCTTGTTGAGCCTGTTTTTAGATGTTGATTGGACTTAAGGGCCCATTTTGTATATTGATGACGTTCATTACATTGAGATTTTGATAATGGAAGTTGAGCATAGATATTTTTATATGATCACAACAATTTTGATATTACCAACTAATACTAATACGAAACTGGTTTATAAACAGACTCTTTACTAAAATGAATTATTTTATGGTTTTCCTAAATTATTCTAAGTATTAATTGTCGATTGGGCACACGGTACTTCTTTTATTTTAATCAAGGACCTAAAACATGGGGCCGAGTACATGACCTTACGGGCACTTATAGCTTTGGCCCGATGTTGGAAGGTGAGTATCAACAATTACCTGCTTTAGTCCTGGTTGCGGTTGGGCATATATACTAAGTTTTCAACTAGTTTAAACCTAGTTATGATCGGGCACCTGTACTTGAGGCCTGAAACAACATAATCCCCTGTTAGCATATTTAGTATGAGCTCTTGTTATGATAGTTATTAGTATGCAGGGTAATCCCCACCATGGACCTTGACGACTTGGTGCCAGTTTATAGTGTGACTTGGGGAGGGGCATATAGAGGAGTAGTGGGTATACAATACATGTCCTTCCATGGGTCCTACCTACCATGCCTATAAACTTTCAGAGAAGGAGCGCACACATTTAGTTTTAGAATGCTTTATTTCTGTGTTACTTTCTGCACTAGTTTTCTTGGATGATACATTCTGGTAGGATGGGGTGCCAAAGAGTGAGCACAAATACTTATTTTCTTATTTATTTACTTTTTTCCTTTATTTAGGATTGTTTATTTACTTTTGTCCTTTATTTAGAATTTCCTTAGATTGTAGATGTTGTTTATCTGTGGGTTCCATTTGATGAAGCCTTCTACTTTCTTCCTTTATTGAGGTTACTGTTATACCACCATTATTTGTTTCCCTTGCTCGATTATATATTATAGGGATTCAAGGTTGCTTTCATTCCTTTATCTATGTTCTCCTAGTGACGTGATTAGTTAGCTTCATTATTTGTTCTATATTGCTTCTTCTTATCTGTAGCTTTCGTTACTTGCCTATATTTCTATTCTATGATTTCTGTGAATTATTTCTTCACTATTTTCTATTTACTTCTTTTATTTCTTATATGATTCTATTTAGTCTATGATGCCTACAGGGTACCCGGTGTTTTGGTACTCATGCTACACATCTACATCTTTTAGTATAACCTTGAGTACGAGTGTTTTCCACTAATTCGATATTGTGATGATATTCTATTGTTGAGGTAGACGATAACTCCTGATGTTCGATCTTGTCTTTTAGCTTTCTCTTTATCCTTTTCTGTTACTTTCTTTGAGATAAACTATATATTTTCTACTTTAGACATTGTATTTATTTCTTAGAGGCTCATGTACTAGTTTACTAGGTTTTGGGGGATTTTCTTTTATTATACTAGATTCCTGCCTATTTTATCCTTATTTATACTTATATCTTTACTTTTATTTATTATTTTTTCTTTTTGTACTATTTTGGTGGTTCTCCTATGGTGGGATATAGGTTCCTTCATGACTTGAGAAATCAGGCCTTGACAAATTAGTAACAGATCACTAGGTTCATTGGTATCTTTAGTACATGACCCAGTGTTAAGTAGAGTCTTCCAAATAGGGTATGATGACATTCGTATCCTATCTTTAAGAGGATGAAGTGAAATCTTTAAGAAATCTGTTTCTTTTTCACTTTTATATTAAAATGCATCTTAGTTGGTCTCTTTAAATACCTTTTGTTCTTATTCACTCTTTCGCAAATGACACATCCACAATTTTTGGAAGCAACAGGAGATGGGAGGCCTGCCGCACTATCAGTCAAAGATTTGTATGGAAGCCATAGTGGAGGTCAATTCCAAGGCCGAGGAGGCTCTTGGGTTTTGACATCCTTGTGAGATGATACACCTATTAGAGCTTCTACGATTTAGCCCAAGCCTATTACGGTTCAACATCTACATGGTGTCTAGAGATCATCTTATACTACACCTAAGTTAATACTAGCATGTTTGTTTCTATGCTAGTTCTTCAAGAGTCACTTCTCGAGGTGTTAAGATCTATGAGTGGGGAACTACAGTCAGGATACCACCTAGTGTTGGGAGTACTACTTAAGTGAGGTATAAGTTTTGAGGTCTACAACAAGGTTAGTTATCCATTGCTGAGTATGATGATACATTCCATGAGTATGTTGGGATCAGATTTATGGACCTTCCTTCTAAGTATGATAGGACCCATAGTTATTTTGATGGATTGATTTTACCCCTCCATTTAGCACTTGCACCTTTTGTAGCCGCAGGCCATTATTTCACTTAGGTTGCTACCCATGCAAGGTTGAATGAGGGCCTATATTAGGAGGCATATAGAGGTAGTGAGAAGTGGCCCCATCCTTTGAGTGGTTCCAGTGATGGTCTACTAAGAGATAAGAGTCAACTTGTTAAGCTAGTTCAGACGATTCCACATATTTAGGTGGGGATTAGTATGTTCTTTATGGACAGAGTTCTGGGCAGACTTTGTGGGGTATTTTTTACTAGAGCAGTAAGCTATGGTAGACATATGGGTTTTTCTAGAACATCTCTTTAGGATAGAAAATATGGGACATGTTATGTTTGTGGGGATATGGTTCACATTGTATAGATTGCATATAACGAGGGTTGGTTTTGAGTTCTTCTAGGGATTTAGGCTAAGATGGCATTCTGCTCCTGGAGATCTCGTCATTGTTGGAGGTTAGGATTATACTTATCATATGGTTCCCCCAATTATTATTTTAGGGATTTCCCTTGGGGTTGGTTGTGCTATAAGTGTGTTACTCTTGATCATTTTTCTATAGAATACCCCCAATATAGAATGGATAAGCCACCAACCTATCCCGATTAGAGTACTTCTGATACCTTAGTCATTGCAATCCCAGGTTTGATATTCTTAGCCCATGATTGGCCAACCTTGGATTTAGTTGGATTTTACATTTGGTGCCCATCTATATCTATTTATTGTCCCTCTATTTGTTGAGTTTGGACTTTATGTGCCCTTATTTTTCTTCTATGCCTATCTTATGTGCCCTTCATTCTAGCTCATTGTTGTTTTGCCCTATGATGAGATTAGATATTAAGCTGCGTTTGATATTGTTATGTGTCTCTACCCTAGTACTTAACTTATTAAGAGTGTATAGTATTGTTCGATCCTGTTGGGTAACTGTTGAGGAACTTAATTCTTCAGTTGTGATATACTAGATAGACGGGTTAACCATAGATATTTTGGGCATGGTTGTAATACCCTTTCTTTTTGTGGGTTCCTAGACTGTTGTGTCAGATCCAAGCCTCGACTTTTCTTAGTATACTCCTGGTAGCGTGATGGGCTCTTTATTCATGCACAGTTTGGGAGTTGTCCAGTCTTTGGGCTAGGTACCCATGGTGTCAGCTTTGATGCTTTATTCCTTGCTCGGTTTTTATATTTTTGAGTGTCATTTTTACCTCCGTTTGAGTGAGGGTTGGAGTTGTGAGTTATTGAGATTGATTTAGGCATTTGGGCCTAACTCGTCCCTTTTTAAAATCTAGTTTTCATTGAGTTGCTAGGATTTGGGGTTCGATTTTAAAATTTATTAAGTGATTGATGAGACTTGTGGCAGAGCTGCTTTTATGTTTCCCCATAGTTGAATCTTTATTAGTGGATTGAGGGAGTCAATCCTAGTATTGATCCTTCCCAGTATGTTGTTATTCTAGTGGATTTGGGGGTTATTCATCGTGTGGTCTCCTACAGCTTAATCATCGATTTGGGTTGGTTTCTTTGATTCGCTAGATATCTAGTTGATATCTATAATTTATGCTTGATCGAGGAATGGATATTGGGATGATGTGTTCTTTTTACTTTGTTTCGATTCATCAAAGTAGCATTGTAGATGTGTGATTAGTATGGTGAGGTCTTGTAAGTGTTGCAGATTAAATTGGACTTATTTTTGCATTTGAGCTTCATGTGTCGGCATGGTAGTTAGTGTGTTTTTGATGTCCATCTTTCATTTTAGATTGGTTCGATCTTTGTGCTTGTATATTTGGGGGTTATAGGTTGAATAGGAGTACCCTTTATTCAATTGCGTCAGATGTACCCTTTCTACCATGAATGAATTCATGTATTGAGGACTGAGATGAGTGATGATGGACTCCTTTTGTGATCCTATTGTACAACTAGTGGGAAATTCCCACGGGTTGTAAGTCGTCTCGACTAGAGAGGCATATAGTTGGGCTATGGAGAGAGGCAACTAATTTACCTATTCTATTTATGCAAGGATTTTTTTTGAAAAATCTCTTATCCAGGTCAAGTTATTTCAGCCTATATAACAGGCCTTCTATTGCTATATGGGATGTGTTATTTTTGTTTTTTTCAGTTTATAGCTTGGTTGGTTGTTTTGGTGGTTATTGGATTAGTTGAGATTGGTTTTTATGCTCCTGCCGACTTGGTTTATTCTATGTTGAATGCGTGATTCAGGTTGCCTTCATGATTCAGGTTGATTTTGTTTATTGTTGCTAGTTATTATGTAAGACCTTGGGTATGTAGTTGCTTAGTCGATTTGAGGTTTTTCTATAGGTAGAGGTTGGATTTTGGAAAGTTGGTGACCAAATTATTCTATTGCTAGACTTGTTTTGGGTGATGATGATTGTTGGAGTATTTGGGTCTTTGCGGGTCAAGAATGGTTACTTTGAGAATTTGTTGATTTTATATCGTATTGTGTGATGGGTTTTAAGTATATGATGTAGGTGGTAAGTTGTTTCGATGATTTATGGATTTGTGCTGAGCTTATGTGGTAAATGTGATTCGGTTCCTAATTTAAGTCTTCTATTGGGCATTCATCTTGTTTCTTCTTCGATTAACAGTGCAAGGTTATTTCAAATGCGTGTGAGGGTATTTCAGGATACATTTTTAGTTTTGATGGTGGTTTTAGAATTTATGTGAGAGTCGGTGATCATTCCAGTTTGGTGATTTTGAGAAGTGGGTGATTTTTCAGTTTTGGCAATTGAGGTTCTTTAGAGGTGTCTCTTTTACCTTGGAAGCCTTTTGATTGTCCAAGAAGTTTTTGTGTGGTTTGTGTTATTCCTTCCTGGAGTTAGATGGCTGACTTTACCCTTCTTTTATGACTTTTTGGGACGAGTCTTTTTAGTAGTGGATGTTGTAATGACCCTTCCGGTCATTTCTATGTATTTCACATTTTCTTGTATCTTAAAGCTTTCTGGTAAAGATCCTAAGTCACTTGTGACTTATAAAAACTGGTGGTTTGGTTTCCAGGTCATTCATTTAGTTTTTATGTCCGTTTCTCTGTTTTAAAGCCTTAACCTTTGATATCATTAATTTCGATAACCTTTACTTGAAAACAAACTCAAAATACAATTCCAACAGTTCTGTTAGCTCCGGAACATGGATTTTTTTCTAGACGGACTCTTGGTTTGTGTCTGGAAGTCTTCATTGTGATTTCATCTCATTTTTTGCATTTTATGTATTTTGGAGTTCAAAAGTTTAACTTAGGTTGACTTTGACTATTGGAGCCTCAGATTAAAAATATGAATGCACCATCAGCTCTGGATCATCGAGTTTAGTTTAGATAGAGTGTAGGTTAGATTCCTAGGTGTGTAAGTCTCATTTTTAGTGTTTTTTTGAAATTCTTTCCATCAATAAAGGTTGTTTTGGTCATATCTTATAAACCGACCTACTCTAAAAATTTCATTGATTC
>JBDJHY010246332.1:0-20322 GCA_039654485.1 Withania somnifera
AATTCTATCATCAAATCATACGCTATGGATCTTTATCATCCATTTTTCCGCTAGACACCAAGGCTCATATCAGAAGGTGATACTATCTAGCCCCAATGCACTCTCATTGGAGCCTTAGGCTCAATCACTCCGTGTCATGAATGCACAGCATATCAATAACACATAAGTATATCAACATGTATTTAATAAAAAGATATGCAAATCCTATGCCCTGCACAGGTATCTATAATTAATTACTAAGTCTCGGCCCCGTATCAATCGGGTGCCCACATACCACTATTAACATAGAATTGATGAAAGAACGGTACTGGGGTGCTATACGACCTAGCTACCAACCCAAGGATGCTATTTAGTACAATTATCGAAGCTATAATCCCAGAGATATCCCCACAGAGCCTACCTATCGTCCGACGATAAATCTTTGCAATACAAATTATACTCTGACTGATATGAAACAATCTCTGAATGATTTGAAACTTGCTTAAATAAATTCTATATGTTAATACGAGTCTAATGGTGTAATTTATATTAAATTTCGGATTGGACCAAAAATTAGGCCTTAAACGGGCTTGCGGGGCTCGCTTGCCAAAACTGCAAACAAATTTCACCACAGGGTTTCCAACGCTTCCAGGAACCCATGCTCCAAGTTTGAGCATAATGCGAATGTGGGAAAGGTTTCAAATCATCCCGGAAGATTCAGACCAAAAGGGTTTAAAGTTTCAATCTTTACAATTAAAAAGTTGGAATTGTGTGAACTAATGATCCTAGGAGCAATGTAAATCTAATTGACGAAGAATAATACAAGAATAATCAAGTTATGGGATAATTTCGTCAATTTCATGATTTTATCAATTAATGGAGGAAACTAAGAAAATAAGGAGGAAGAAGAGAAGGAAAACTCACCTAATTTCGTGTAGAAATCCTTGAAGAATGTTGATAATAACTTCCTTGGCCTTGGAATGGTGTTTGAGAAGGGTTTTTGCTTTGGAATGGAGGAGAATCATATTTTTGGCTGTGTAAACCCAAAAAGGAATCGCGGCTGGAACTTAATTAAATTGCCAGTCAAATTGGCCTTCACTATCGCATGAGACTGTCCGCGATTGTGTAGAGAAATTTTCTGCTTCATTGCGATCGTGTGGATCAGTCCGCGATCATGTAGGGCTAATTTCCTTGATCATCGAGATTGTGTGCATGGCCCCGCGATCACATAGAGGGCCTTGACCTGCACCAGCTGCAGGTCACATTTTGTAACTTTGAAAATTTCTTTTCAAGGGTTCGAGATTCAAATGGAGAAAAATTTTGACAAACCATAATGCTTACCGCATGGAAACGACATTCCAGACTCAAAGAAATTGGTAAAACTGCATTCCAAAGGAATCATAGAAGATGTTCTCATTAAGGTTGATAATTTTATTATCCTTATTAACTTTGTTATTCTTGATTTAAATAAAGATAATAGGGCAAATCATACTGGTACATCCATTCTTAGAAATAGGTGTAGCAAGAAAACCCTCTCAAAATGAGGTTGAATGACAAAGAAGTCACATTTAGAGTGCATAAAGCACTTGACCCCCCTTTACACTACAAGGACTGACGTATGATAGTAATTATGGAATAGAATAAGTGTGGGGTAATGGAGTTCAATACCCACATTGTTTATTCAAATTGTATTATATGTATTCCCAAGTTATTAGAAGCTCCAAAAGCTAATCTGGGGTCTACGCCTACAAAAATTGCATGTGACCCTACAAGGGGTAAAAAGGAGAACTGGTCTTGATGCTTATATTGTGGTTCGGAAGAAGAGAAGAAAATAGACACTAAAAGGGCAAAATAGGATGAGGGACTATGGATAGTATTTGTGATGGGTCAAATCGTGATGTTTAATCAGGTGGATAGTATTTGTGATGGGTCAAATTGTGATGTTTAATCTGGTACTAGTTGGGGGGGCAACCCAAGTTAAAGTAGTCATTTTTATTTTAGTTTGTAGCATTACCTTTAGTTTTTGTTTTTTGTTTCTATTGGTTAAGGGGATGGTTGAGTACCTGCAATCTAAATCTAAACAATATGGAAAAAACTCGGTGTGGGGTCTTTCGAAATCCTTTTATGCAAAGATGTTGCTAGCTAGGCCTAGAGGCCTCATGGAGTAGTTTTAACTCATATGCTTTGATTTATACTTTAGGAAAAAAAGTGTGATATTTAGTGTGGGGTGGAGAATCCTTCCTTTTTAGTTAGGGTGAAGTATGTTATAAGAGAATTTTTTTTGTTTGTTGGTTTTGTTGAAAAATTTATAATTTTTTAGTAGCTTTTACTTTTGTTTTGTTTTTGAGTCTTTTTAGAAGTATAATTCATTCACCCATTGGTTATTCTTTTTAATTATTTTACAAGGGGTTCTCTTTGAATCAATATCACATTTTTAGTTTTAGGAGAAACTTCTTAAATTTATTAGTCATAGGTTAGGAAATTTTCCCTACAATGGATGGATAATGACCATTTTGAGGGAAATTATTTATTAGGAGTAAAGTAGAACCATTTATTAAATGGATAATAGGTTCTCTTATTAGGATTCATGACTACGTGATGCAAGTAAATTTAAGTTTGAAAAACATTTTTTGAAATGTGAATTTCTATGTTTAAGAAATAAGGCTCATTTATTTAACTCTTATGTGATTTTAGCATAAAGTTGAATTCTTGCATGTTATTTGACTGAGAGTCTGTAAGGATCCTTCTTGAGTTGAACATATTCCATGTGGGTAAGGTTATTAATATATTCCATGCTTGCATTATATGCCATATGGGTAAGTATATTGATATATTCCATGCTTGCTTATGATGTCTAGAATTTGCATGGTGTATTTCCAAAACAAGATGAAGAATGTTGAGTTTTGGAGATGATAGATGCATTTCTTTAACATACATGTTTTGTACCTTGCTTTATCTACCCTAAATGTCTGATTTTATTTATCTCCACTGAGTCTATAGCCTATTATTTGGTAGCCTTATATAATCTTACTCATTTTTTCTTTCAATAACCATGAACTTAATGCAAAACTCTTATGTGCTTTAATTAAAAAATAAAAGTGAATAAGGAGTAAAAGTTAAACAAAGAAATAAGTGAAATTAAAGCCCTTAAAGTTATAGCTAATGTTGTTGAAAGCTCTATGTGTTATTGGTAGGGGAGTAATATTAAGAAAAATTATTAAAAAAAGAATGATGTGTCCATAGCAAATTCTCCCTACCTAAGATATATGAACTTGCTTAAAAAGAGGGAAAAAATAAATAATGTACTTCATGGGAATACTGATGGAGAATAGGTATTTAAAAAATGGTTTTAATGAAAACGTGATGTATTAAAGCTCTTGAGAGGATTAGTCACTATTACTGGATAGAATAGTTCCTACCCGTCCCTTAGAAAAAGTATAATCCTTAAAGTACTACTTGATATTGAGCTTTAATATTCTTACATTATAGAGTACTACACGAATTCCAAGTTTCTTACATTATGGAGTACTACACTAATTCCAAGTTTATAGTTCATCCGATATGGTATGTGAGCTCTTTGTGAGAGTGAGCACAATTTGATTCTTATACCCCATTCTTGTGTTAAATAGTATTCTTGCTAGTGACTTGGGTGATTCTTTTATTGTTAGGGTCACATGTTTGATGAAAGATAGGTGGTCTATTTGTTCAATTAATTAATTTATGTTCATGAGTTTATTAATTTTTATAGTCAATTGTTGAGGGTATGAGATCTTGAGTAGTCATTTATGATTTTCAAAATATCTTATGTAACATGCATCTTATGAAGTTCTCAATTCATGTTAGTCGTTATAATTTTAGCTTGAGTGTCCTTTTTCAATTGGTGATGTTAGAGTATTCCTTAATGTAGATGAGTATGCAGAGTTGTAAGGATGAACAAGGCTCCATGTGTGGGGTGGTGACCTTAGGCATATTTATACACCCAAATGTTATTGTCTAGGCATAGTAAAGCTTAGTTTAGAGGATAAATTAGTGTGTTTGTGAGTATAAATGGTTATCTTGGAGTAAATGAGTGATAATACTAATATTTAGATGGTTTTAGGTATAATGGAATGATTTATAGAGCTACAATAAACAAGGCAAGTTTAGACGAGATTAGCTACTTTTTGAGCTTGTTCTTGTGTATGGTTGTCTTGATTTGATTTGGTTCTGAACTAATGATTGTGATGAGAAATTTTAGGAAGCTATTGGGGACACACTGTATTCAAATAAATTCTTGAAACACAAGCTATTTGACGAGGATACATGGAGCAACCACAAAGAGCAAACTAGTGCGCGTAAGCTAAGCTTTTGCTTGTTTAACGTGTGTTATGAACTTTGGATTGTATTGAGAACTTTTAGATGGTTAGAGGACGATTTATTAGCTATGAATATCTGCATATATGCTATAAATGATGATGGTACACTTTGCAAGCTCAAAGAGATCAACCATCAAACCTAGACAAAATTAGGCGAACCTTAGCTTGCTTCCCCAACACTTGCCTCATTTCTCCAGCTGGCCTTCGTGACTGACAAGATATTTCTCCAAATGAAGTCCACACCATGACATGTATACAAGAATTTTACTGGAAATTCCCGCATTCAAAGCTGCAATGCGCACCTAAATGACCCAAATGTACAATGTGCCATAGAGAGTGCCTGTAGATAGGTTAAATTATTTTTCACCTGGTTTAAGTTGGGGGAAAGTTAGTCTATGTACCTATCTCGTTAAAAGATATGTTACACGACTTTGAGAACCATATAAATAGTACTTTGAAACATTATAACACATCTTTGTATCAACACATAAGTGGAGAGGAAAAAATACATCAAGGGTTCTAAACTAGGGTACTTAGTTTCTTTTCTCTCTCTTCTTTATAGTTTTACTTTATGAACTCAACTATGGTGATTTTTGTAGAAATATTAGTGGCTAAACAACCTCTTTCCGTGGTTGAGTCTAATAAACATGATCATATAACTTAATCTTATGTTGTTTTATGTTGTTTATCATATATGATTATTCTTATATTCTTGCATTTATTATTCTAAAGATTTGCAACTTTTAGGTTAAATAGTATTCTTACATTGAACTCGGAAGACGATTAGAGAGTCTAAAAATGGAACATAGGAAATGTGGATCATATCTTAAGAGAAATTTAGGAGTGATTTATATCTAGGATATGAATGTACCTAGTTTTCCCTACTTAGTTACTATATGAGAAGATAACTTAATGCATTGGAATTGATTAAACTATCTCTTCTTAATGATGTAGTTAGCCATTTAATTTTAGTAGACGGCTAGAGGATCAAAATACCATGACTATATTATAAACCTCATAAATCAACAACCAAGAAAGATAACTTAGCTGGTGAAGAATTATAGCTATGCATGAATGTTAGTTTAGTCACAATCCAAATTTCATATAGTTGTTACTTTTAATCTATTTTGTTACAAAGTCACACTTGTTAAACTAACAAGTATAGTTGAACTTAGAATTTAACTAATTTTAAGTACCTTGGGTATGACAACCCATCTCTCCAAAGAGTCACTTTACTATTTGTTAGAACATGTATGCTTTTATGTGCCAATGTTGCAACATTAGGCACCCAGTACCTACCTTCTCCACTTGTTTTAGCCCTGACCCTAATCCTGGAATTAGGTACTAATACCTTTCTAGTATTTGGGTTTATATTGAGTTCATATACTAAATATTTGTTTATCACCTGATTTTACCCTTAAAAAGAGTCGGGGAAATATAATTGGATTATTTAATAGTCATTCGAGGGTTTTTATGTGGTCGAGGACCTTTATGGGCTTTATTTATCTTAGTTGCAGGCACAGGAGAAGGGATATACGGTGGAGGATAGGTATATGGTCATGGATTCCCATGGGTCTTACCTCACAAGCCTAGTTCTAGAGGAGGAGCATATGGTATCACCTACAGTTTCATATCATACTGCATGGTTCTACCCTTGTTTACCTGGTTGTATTCTCTAGACTTATAGTGGTCGGTAGCATTTGTTTTTACTTGGTTGTACCTTCACTCTTATGGGACTTTATAAGGTTTTATGTAGATTTCTATTTATTGTTATCTATTCATTTATTTATGCACTGTTGTAGAGATCTAATAGTGACAATGACCATACTAACCTTGTAGGCTCATCCGTTTATTTTTTTCATGGTTAGATGTCACGAACTGATTTTCAGGTCATGAGAGAACCTACATCCCACCTTAGGAGAACCATCCAAAAAGAACTCAAGGTAAAAATAATAAAATAAATGCAGAATATAAGATATAAATATGGGATAAGGATAAGAAAAAGTCTAAAAACCTGTCAACAATAACCGAAAAATCTGACATCCAGTACAAGAGCCACTAAAACAAGAGTTCAATGAATGAAATGAAAATACAATATCTATATAGGAAGTCAACAACAGAGGAGTTCCAAAGAAAGGTAAAAATATATGCTCGAGACGCCATAAATCATCATCTACCTCAACAATAGAATCTCCGTCAAACTCAAGAATCTGCGTGGACCACTCATACTCGGGTCTGCAATAAAAAGATGCTGAAGTGTAGTATGAGCACCGAAATAGCAGGTACCCCAGTAGGCAATCATAGGCTAACCAGGAATATATAAGAAATAAATAACTAAACAGGAAAATAAGGAAAATAGGTCACATAAGTCAAACAAGGACAACATGCATAGAAAACTAGCTAACAAGATAAAGACATGTAAGTATCCTAGATAACTATCTACGATAAGGAAGATTCATTCAAAAAAGGGAGATAATGTACCTAAATCCATGCTCAACTAATAAAAGATATGATAAATCATACAGATGGTGGATTACCAGTAACCTTAAATAACAGAGATAGAAAAATAGGCTAACTACAGAAAGTATAATAGAGGAACATAAAAGGAATCTCGCAATATCTAGCCAAATAACATGAAACGGATCCCACCAGATCTAACCAACTAGTTCTCAAGACCTGATTTCTCATATCATGATGGCACCTTCTAACCTGCCAATAGGAGAACCAACATTGTACCCTAGAGCAGTAGAAATGGGATACTATGAAAAGTACATTACACACAAATGCAATAAATAAGGAAAAGAGAAGGTAGATGAGATGCAAAAAGCAGAATAACATACCAAAATCAGAAAACCTCTCCAGGACCTGGTATATCTATATGTAAAGCTACTAAAGTCTGGAGTACAAAGGTATATGTTAATGAATACAAAGTGTGTCTTTGAAGGTACAAAAGAGACAAAATACATCATCTAATAAGATGCAAGATACAAATAGACGTCTAAAGATCACCTTGTATCTCCAAAAGTAGCAGTAAAGAGGTACGATCAACAACTAAATTAGCACCGGGTGCTGGTACTCGGATCGGTACCAGGGGAACACAAGTGCAGTATGAGTACAGGTCACCAAAGCAACAAGTAAGCGGTATTATTTGAGGGCCCACTAGGAACATATCAAATATATTCACAGTAAATAATAGGAATAGAACAAAGCAGGTCACAAAAGCAAGTAACATATCATAGGAAGCCAACAATATAGACATGAAGTATACAATGTACAATTAATGCTAGCTATAAGAAAAAATAGGAGATCAGGTAAGAATAGAAGTATGTAGTTGATTTCCTTGTAGTAATGCAAAAATAATAATGGTAAGATCAGAAAAGATAGATAGCAAAGGAACTAGGGGAATTTGAGTGGTGTACCGATAACCTCAAAATTACGAACATGAAGGTTATAACAAGTACAACCATGCACAAATAAGCCTACAAGGTAACGATGATAGATAAAATAAACTAAGCCTAACATTAGCAGAATATACACAGTAAAAGAAGTTAAAAGCCCTTCCAATCCCCTATAAGAATGGAAGGTACCTAGAAGTTACACTCGCTCATCTGGTATCCTATACTACCGAAGAGTACATATATAAAAACAAGTGTAATTAAGTAAGAACAGACACAGTGATGCACAGTTTCTGTATACGCTCCTGCTCTGGTACCATAAGGCCTAGAAGGAAGGACCCATGTAAGGGTTATCCCTAAATGCCTCAACTATACTGCAGACCCCTCCTCTATTGTGTTCACCTCCCGAATGGAAGGATCTATGAAGGTATTCCAACTGCATAAATAAATTCCTAGCATTGTAATATATCCCACATGTCAATATCATGAAGCCTCAGGGAGGCTCACATCTTGAAATCCAATGCCTCAATGCAATGGTAACACTGCACCATAAGCCTCGGCAACTAAGTGGCACATATCTCAAGAGAAACAAGGTCCCGAGTCCACGAGCGTGAAGTAGTATAAAAAGGGGTTGTATTCACTACTGAAGAAAAATCAAACTCAAGTGCCAATATAAGTAGTAAATACAATACCTGGTGTCAAGGTGTGAAACCTGGTCTAAGACAAGTAGAAAAGGTAGTATCAAGTGCCCAGTAAGTAATCGAGTCTAAAACAAGTAGAAAAGTCAATCATATTATTAGTATTATTTAGAATTTCCCATTTTATTCTGATTTTTCCATTCAGCCATTATTATGTGGAAACTGGCCTCCAAAGCTAATTAGTGTTAGAAAATGGTGATAATAGGATCTTGACCCCAAATGCTCTCTCAGAATTTGAACCTCACGGTTCTTACGCTGCATGAATGCACCAAAGAAAGCAATATCTATAGCTAAGCTATTCCTCGTACAGGCTCACCTAAGCTATAGCTAGTAGCATAAGAAAACAGCCCAAACCCGAGGGCAAACCCAAAATCAAACCCACAAATCAATGTTCTACTACTTCTAAAGTCACCCTATAGCCATCACAAGGCCAATATAAGGTCAAAGGCATTGCATTACACCGAACACCGTCAGAAAGAAAGAGATGAAGTAGAATAGAACAAGTTGTCAAGGGTCAGGGTATCGACATATAAATCCTAACCTGTAGATGTTATTCAGCGTAATTATGTAACCTAAGTCCCTAGAGTAAGCCCAAGAAACCTACTTTTCTTCCAGCTAATATCGTATTGCAGCACACTACGACTAGTTCACCTAAGGTCAGATGCTCTCGAATAGCCTCAAAATTGAATAGATATGAACTTACACATAAAGACAAATTCAATGATATATTTGATACTAAATTCTATACTGGCCTGAAAATTGCGCCTAAAATGGACCCGCGGGTCCTACTAGCTTAACACAAAAATGGACTTTACCATGGACTCCCCGGTATCACCAGGAAATCATGCTCCAAAAATGAGCATAATACGTGTAAGGGAAGGGCTCGATAATGCCTAGAAAATAATAGAAACAAAGTGAAAAACTTTACATATTTACTCCAAATAGACGGAGAATTTACATCCAAAATGGAGATGGAAAGTTAACTACAGAGTAGAATACAACCCAAGGAACTAAGTAGAAACCACAACTAGATGAAACTGGGGAATTAACAAGAATTACCAAGCTTGATAAAAACACTCTAACGGTGGAAATCACCATTTTTAGTGAAAGTCGGAGAGGGAAAGCTTACCAAATATGAAGAGGAAGTCGATAATATTGAAGAGGTGGAGTTGACCAAGCTTTATGTGAATAGAGAAATTTTAT
The DNA here is from genome assembly GCA_039654485.1 of Withania somnifera. Lineage (NCBI taxonomy): Eukaryota > Viridiplantae > Streptophyta > Magnoliopsida > Solanales > Solanaceae > Withania > Withania somnifera. The sequence goes on from JBDJHY010246332.1 coordinate 9,631, forward strand.
GTAGAGAGAAATTATATGGAGAGGGGTATAAAGATTTAATCATTGGAAAATCAACGTTAAGGAACATATAGGCCTTGCAGTTATTCAGTGCAATCGTACCAAATGGCGACCTGGTAGAGGAGTGTGATCGCGCTTGGCTGACGCGATTTTGTCAAATGGATTTTTAGGGAATTATTGCTATCAGTGCAATATGAGCTCAGTTGCGCTAAAGAGGAAGCCTGGGTAACGGCGCTATTAGCACTGGGGTAGCAAGGTCACGCTAAATGACTAGGCTGGGACATAGCACCATCGACATTGCTGGAGCGCAATCATGCTAAACAAAGAGATAAAATATTAGAGACTTTGGCGTTGGAATGGAGCGATTGCACTAGTAGATGGAAAGATCAACCGGGTTTTGTAATGCACCAAAAAACTAGCAATTCTTAGGACTTCGAATAGGATCTATGAACCCACCAGCAACCCGATACACATAAACAAATAGTGCCAACATACCTGAAAATATATTTCATACTCAACGGCGTAGTCGAAATAGCTATATGAGGTCATTTTGGGAGACTATTGAGCAAGTCACCACTTCGGGAATAAACACCAAAATTCCACCATACCTCGAATCACACCGGGCACATCAAGAAGTGAACAAATACTCTGCATAGCCTGAAGTCGGTATTCCAGAGCTTCTGGCACAGTCAATTTTTTATCCAACGCTCTGATCATTGGATATTGACCAAAGTCAAACATCTAATAAACAACTAACTACTATCCCATCAAATGGGATAAAGTCGTATTGAAAGCTCCTAGACCCAATCTAAGGGTCTACCTATACAAAAATCTACATTACGAATTTAACAGAGCTATCAGAATTCGATTATAAGCTCATATTGATGGAATGCTAACTAAAGTCAATAAGTACCTATGTTTACGCTTTAAAATAGGCAAAGTGATATAAATCTCAACCGAAATGCTAGGAAGCCAGACTATCGGTCCCAACAGGTCATAAATGACCTGGGGAAGCTACCAAAATGCTCTAGAATGCATGGTAAAATGTAAAACAAAGAAATAATTATAAGTCTCATTAAAGTATCACGACTGGAAGTATTGGAACCTCTATAAGACTGCCTTAAATATGGAACACTCAAGACCTGAGAACTCGGCTCTAAAATCTAGAGAGATGTATGTACCTACCTACTAGACTGACCCTGAGAGAACTGTTGCTGACTACGGCCCCCAGAACAGGACCCACTATGACTACCTTTGGCCTCTACCTCTTCTTGTTGCGCTGACTGACTCACAAAAGAGGGACTCGATAGACTGAGCATGGTCAAGCACTACAATGAATGACCGTTTGAAAACAATAATGCAACTGCCTTACAGATCCTATCACCTAATCCATAAACAAATCTATGAACCCTCTCTGTCTCAATAGGCATGGACAACTGATGAAATTAAGCCTCGTACACAACAACTGACATCGAGCCCTGTTCAAGATGCCTGAACTCCTTTCTTTTCCTGTCCCTTTTAGCCTGGGACCTAAACTTCCTCATAAATACCTCATAAAACTCCATCCATGTCAGGTGAGTTGACCCCACTGGTCTGCACGTCATCAAAGCTCTCTAATACTTCTTTGTAGCACAATGTATCTGGAAGGTGGTGTAGGAGGATCCATAAGACTCAATAATATTGAGGTTCCTCAACCTCTTCTCACACTCACCGAGAACTAATAAGCCCTCTCTCTCAGAACTCCAGTAAACCTCAGGGGATCTAACCTGATAAACCTCACTAGGATCCTCTACTCTGAATCTATCATAGATGCCTGCAGTGCCACCATGAGAGAACCAACTTCAATCAGTAGCACCTGCACAAGAATAGGGGTTGCTGCTGGTTGAACTAGGGTGGAGCCACGGTGCTAGGCTGTATTCCTAAGCTAGAAGCACCCAAGGCTGCCTCTAGGCATACGTTTGTGTCCCATCTACCAGAGTGCCACCAAATACATTGAGTAACTTCCACAAAATAGCTCAAAAATTTATTGTTGGCACTGGAGATGGTGTTGGGGCTAGAGAAGGTACCATAGGCACTATGGGATCTCTAAAGTTTGAACCAGAATTGAACCCTCATAGGTGTCGTAGTATAGCCCTATGCTAAATCCCAAGCCACTGGGTGGAGGGATTGTTATCATTTGTAGGCAAAGATCGTATGCATTCCATCTGCGGAAGAATGAAGACAACGAATGAGATGTCCAGGAAACTATCTAGGATATACGCACGACATAGATATGAAAAGAGGTACAAGTTCCTACATGTTACCATAGCCTTCTAGAGATAAGTTACCAATATCTCTGCACCGATCTGGAGGACTATACTAGACATTGTCTCAGTACACTGACACTAAACCTGGACTATGATACCAAGCTATCACGACCCTATTTCTCAAATCATGAGGGAACCTACTATCCCACCAATACGAGAACCAACCTTCTAGCCTAGACCAGCAGCAAAGGGTTACAATAGCAAGTATACACAAGTAAAATAAATAAGTTAAAGAAAAAGTAGATGAGATGAGAGAAGTGAAATAACATAACAGAATCAACAAACCTCCCTCAGACCTGGTATCAGTATATACAAAGCTACTAAAGTATCGAGTACAAAGGGTACATGTCAATACTACAAGTCCTATCTCTAAGAGTACAAAAGAAGAAAAGGACACAATTGGATTTCTAAAGCTCACACCGAATATCGAAAAGTGATAACAGTGAAGAGGCAAAAATAATAGCTAAATCATCAGTGAGTACTGGTACTCAGGTTTGCAACAGGGACACATGTACAGTATGAGTTAAAGTTGCCTAAGAAACTAGTACCCGGTAGGCTTTGAGGTCCCATTAGGCACATAACAAATATAATCACAATAGATAACAAAAATAGAAGAAAGGCTGGTCACAGAAAAAAATGACACAGCACAGGAAGCTAGAAACTCATTTAGAAATAAGGAAGTAGAGTACAAATACTGCCAGTTATAACACCATGCAGGAACTCAGGTAGAAATAGAAGAACGTACCCGAGATCCTTGCAACAATACAAGAATAATAATGGTAAGATCAAACAATATGGATAGAAAAAGAAATAGAGGAAATTCGGTGGTGTAAAGGTAACCTCAATATATGAAAATAAAGGGTATACCAAGTAAAACCACACACAAATAAGCCCACAAAGTAAGGATGATCGATAAAATAAACTACCACTAACACTAGCAGAATATACATATTAAAAGAAGATAAAAACCCTTTCGATTTGCTATAAGATTGGAAGAGTACACATAAGTCACGCTCACCCATCAGGCATCCCATACTATCGGAAAGAACATACAGAAAACAAGTGTGATAAAGTAAGCACAGACACAGTGATGCACAGTTCCTCTATACGCTCCTCCTCCGGTACCAAAAGGACTAACAGGTAGGACCTATAAAAGGTCTACCTTTGGTGTGTCCTTCCCAGGAATGGCAAGGTCCATGGAGTTATGCCAACCCCATATAGAAATTCCTAGCGACGAAATAAGTCTTATATATAGATATTATGGAGCCTCGAAGAGTCTCATGCCCTGGCATCCAATGCCTCAATGCAGTGGTATCACCGTACCATAAGCCTCGGCAACTCATTGTCACAATATCTCAAGGGAAAAAAGGTCCCGAATTCACAAGCGTGAAGTAGTATAAAAAGCGATTGTACTCAATACCAAGCAAAGTGGGGATCAAGTGCTATCATAAGCAGTAAATGATAGTACTCGGTTCAAAGGTGTGAAACCTAGTCTAAAAAAAGTAAAAAAGGTAGTACCAGGTTCCCGGCACACAACTGAGTCTAAAACAAGTAGAAATGCCAATTATCTTATTAGTATTATTTAGAAAATCCCATTTTGTTTTGGTTTTAGCCATTTCAGCCATTATTATATGAAAATCAGCCTCCAAGGCCAAATAGTGTTAGAAAATGGTGATAATAGGCCCCCGGCCCCAATTTCACTCTCAAAAGCTGAACCTCATGGTGCTCACACTATATAAATGCACCAACCCAAAAATTTCCACTACTGACCTATGCCCTACACACACTCAACTAAGCTACAGCTAGCAGCACAAGACAACATCCCAAACGCGAGGGTAAAACCTAAAATACAACCCATATATCAGCATTTTATTACTTCCAGAGTCACCTTACGGCCATCAAAAGTCCAATATTAGGTCAAATGTGTCGTACTACACAAGGTGTTGTTAGAAAGAAAGAGATGAAATAGGATAGAAGAAGCATTCAAGGGCCATAGTATCGACCTATCAATCCCAACCCACGGATGCTATTTAGCATAATTATATAAGCTATGTCCCCAGAATAAGTCCAAGGAGCATACCTGTCGTCCGGCAAATACCGCATTGCAGCACACTACAACCAGCTCACCTAACATCAAATGCAATCGAATAGCCACAAAATGAACGAAATATAAACCTATTTGTCAAGATGAAGCCAATGATATTGTTCAAATTAAATTCTGTAATGGGCCAAAAATTGGGCCTAAAATAGGCCTACGGGACCCGCTTTTCAGACCCAAAAATGGACTTAGCAATAGAGTCCCCAGCATCATTAGGAACTCATGCTACAAAAATAAGCATAATTCGGAAGGGGTCAAAAATTCCCAGCAAAGAAGAGAAAAAAATGCAAAACTATACATAATTTACACTGGAAAATAGAGAATTTACATAACAAACTGGAGAAAGGAAGTCAATTACGGAGTAAGTAGACTACAACCCAAGGCACCAAGTAGAACCATGAATAGCTGAAATTGGGAACTAAAAAGAATTACAAAGCTTGATCAAAAAAAATCTAATGGTTGAAATCACCATTTATAGGGAAATTCGGAGAGGGAAAGCTTACCAAATACGACGAGAAGTTGAGAATCTTGACGGGGCAGAGTTTCCCAAGCTTAATATAAAGAATACTAGAGAAATTTTATATAGAGAGAGATTTTATAAGAGAGGTACATGAAAATTTAATGTCTGAAAGGTCGAGGTTGAAGGACATATTGTCCTGGTAGATGTTCAGCATGATCACACTAATGAGGCGCGATCACGCCAAATAGAGACCTAGAAAAGGAGTGTGATCGCATTAGGGTGATGTGATTGTATCAATGGATTTCAAGAGATTATCACTGTCAGTGTTATAGGAGCATGGTCATGTTGAAAGGGAAACCTAGGCAACAGCACTGTTGGTGCTAAGGTAGCGCGGTGGTGCTAAATGGATGGGCTGGGACGTAGCACCATCAGTACTACTAGAGTACGATCGTGCTAAATGGAGGAATAAATAATTAGCACCATTGGCATTGCAATGTCTCGATCACGTAAATTTTAAGGAAGGTCAACCTGGTGCTGCAAACACCAGAAAACTAGAAATTCTTAGGACTTCGAATAGGGCCTTCGGGCCCACCTAAAACTCAATATGCATAAATGAATAATGCTAACACACTCAAAAACACATTCCGCAATCAATGGCACAATTATAAACGCGATACGAGGTTATTTTGGGAGAACATTGAACAAGTTAGCACTTAGGAAAAAATACTAAAGTCCACCACATACCTCGAAATCACGTTTGTCACCTCGGAAGTGAACCAATACTCTACTTAGACCAAAGGTGGCTTTTTAGAGCTACTAGCACATTCGAATTTATGATACATGATTTGATCATTAAATGTTAACCAAAGTCAAATATCCAACATACAACAAACTATTATCCCATCAAATGGGATAATGGGATAAACTCGCACTACAAGCTCCTAGATCTAATGTAAGGGTCCACCAAGACCAAAATCTATGTTATGGAGCTAACAAAGCTGTCGAAGTTTGATTTTGAGCTCATATTGAGGGAATATTGACTAAATTTAGTGAGTACCTAAGTTTAGGCCTTAAAATAGGCAAAGTGAGATAAACCTCAACTGAACTACCAGAGAGCCAGACTACTGGTTCCAGCAGATCCCAGCTACCAGAATGCTCTATAATGCACCGTAACCTATAAAACATAAAAATGACTATTAGGGTCATTACAAATTATAATCCTTTAGCTACTCATCCATTATTCGTGCCTCAAGTTCAAATCCCTCTAACTAAAGATATACTAAAGACTCATGTGGTCGGTGAACACCTTATAATGAACTCTATATAAGTATAACATCATAACTTAAACATAAATACCACGGCTGCCAACTCAATATCATGTGTAGGGTAGTTCTTCTCATAAATCTTCAATTGTCTAGAAGCGTAGGCAATAATCTAACCATTTTGCATCAACACTCCACCCAAACTAACCCAGCAAAAATCATAATAAATGATAAAAGGTGCACCCTATATAAGCAAAGCCAAAACTAGGGATGGAGTCAATAATGTCTTAGGCCTCTGAAATCTCTTCTCACACTCATCCAACCACTAAAATGAAATGTTATTTTGGGTCATCTAATTCAATGTAGAGCCAATAGGAAAAAAACTAAACAAATCTGCGATAGTACCCTGCCAAGACAATGAAGTTGTGACTCTCTGTAGGGTAAGTAGGCCTAGTCCAACCACAGACCACCTTGATCTTGGTCAAATCTACTATGATACCCTTTACATTGAGCTAAGCTAAAACTTGAACTTGGAAAACTTTGCATACAACCTCTTCTCTCTTAATTATTGGAGATTAATCCTCAAGTGCTAAACTTGGTCTACCTCAGTCCTCAGATAGGCCAAGATGTCATTGAAAAAACAATAAAAAGGAATCCAAATATGCTAAAATACCCCATTCATCAACTCCATGAACTCTCACGACCCAATTTCTCAGATCATGATGGCACCTACTATACCACTAGTAGGAGAGACAACCCTATAATTCTAAACAATAAGTAAAGTATAAATAAAATTAAAAATACTCAATGTAGTGGAATTAGAATGAGTCAACAAACTCCAAAAACCTGGTATTAATGTAATGAAATAGAACCTCACAGAACAAAACATAAAACTAAAAGTCTATTATAAATGTATCTCCGAAAGTACAAGGAGATCAATCTAATTTGAAGAGAAGTAAAAATAGCTGGATGCCAAGATCACCCTGAATCTTTGAAGAAATAAGCAACCTACATGAATGGAAAACTATAATTAACGTCGGCTACTAGTACTCGGATCTACGCCAGGTGAAAAAGTGTAGTATAAGTACAAGTCACAAAGTAACCTATACCCAGTATGTTTCGAGGGTCATTAGCCACATAACAAAAATAAAGGTAGTAAATAATGGAGTACAATAAATTATGGTCACAGAAGTAAATAATATATCATGGAAGCTAACGACTCAGATAAGAATCAAGTAAACACATAGGTATGGCTTCGCTAGCTAAATCAGATAATAGGATCTCAAGAAAGAAGAAAGGACATACCCGAAATCCTTGCAGCAATATATGTGAATAATAGAAATAATTAATCAAGATCCAAATAGAAGTTAGGAAGAGAATATTAAAGGAATACCGAGGACCTCTAGTAAGGGAAGGACAAAATAATCCAATGATACCTCGTATGAATACCCCTCATAGCAAGACAATCTCACATAAAATAGTAATGACAATTAAGAAGTAAATACAAAAAGTAAATTAACATTATCAACTCCCCATAAGAATGATAGCGTACACACAAAACTCTCTCACCTATAGGCCTCTCATATAACCAGGTGAACACTAAAGAAAACAAGTGCAGAAAAGTAAATACACACCATGAAGTAACCAGTCCTGTGTACGTTTGTCCTCCGATAATCATAGGCCTAGCAGGCAGAGTTCATGAAAGGCTAATCCTAGTTCTCGTATATCTCTGCTCTATCCTATACCCTTCCTCCGCATCGTCGTAGCCCAAAGGAAAGGTCCATGGAGGCATGCCCACCACGTACAATCTCTAATTTCATCATAATCTCACATCCCAGGTCACAAAGCCTCAAGGGTCTGACAGTCTGGCATCTAATGCCTCATAATAATAGTATCATCAAGCGTACTTGACAAGTCATGGTGTCTAACGCCTCAATATAGTGATATCACCAACATCCTCAATGGAATAGGTATCATCAAAGACTCCAAGCCCATAAGTACGATAAGTATCGAAAAGTTATATTCACTGTCGTACGACGACGGACTCAAGTGTCAGTAGTTGTACTCACTGTCGAACATAATCAGACTAAAGTCCCTGCACTAATTAGTTAAATGATATTTCCCAGTGCCAGGGTGTGAATCCTGGAGTAAAAAAAGTGAAAATAGTAATATCGGGTGCTTGATACACTGCCTAGCCTAAAACATTAAAGATCCTTTAACTTATAATTTTATCAGAATATTCAAAGTTATCATATGTTATGCCAATATCCATCATTATCCTTATTATTAGTATCTAGCCTCCACGGCATAAAAATCAAGTGGTGATATTGGCCCCAGGCCCAATGCACTCTCGACATGGAGCTTGTGCCTCAACCTCTCATAGAATGAATGCACAGCACATAATATACATAGCCAACTAAGCCCTGCATAGGCGCATCTAAGTTACAGCTAGAAGTACAATACAACATCCCAAACCTGAGGTCAACACCCAAAACAAATCCATGCATTAGCATTCTACTACTTCCAGAGTCACTCTAAAGCCATCACAAGGCTAATTCTAAGTCACGTGCGACATATTTCATCGAATGACAACATAGGGAATAAATAGGGAACTGAATGAAGAATCGGTCCAAGTACAAGGTAACAATATAGAAAATCCAACCCACATATGTTATTTAGTTTAATTATCAAAGCTATATACCCAGAGATAGCCCCGTGGAGCCTACCTATCGTCCGACAAATAAAGAGATGCAAATTCAAATGTTAGTCTAACTAATATCAGATGATCTCCAACGACTATGAAAGTCATATATATATATAAGAAACTAGGGATCAATACGAATCCAATGATTTAATTTATTCTAAGTTTCAGACTAGGCCTAAAATAGGCCCGCAGGCCTTGCTCTCTGAAATTGAAAATAAACTTTGCCATGGGATTCCTAGCATCACCAGGAACCCATACTCCAAAATGAGCACAATTCAAGGGCGGGAAGGGCTTCAAAACAACGTGGTATTGAATTAATTATAAAGGGTCAACAATGAAAGCTTTGTGGGATTTAACATGGGAATTCGATGAAACTATTACCCCATAGAGTGAAATAACCTCAAAGGAAAACAATTTATCCAATAATATATGACTTAATTCAAGAATTCAATGGTTTCACTATTTGGGGCCATTAATGGAGGAAACCTTAAGTTTTCAAGAAACAAAATGGAGAAAAAGACCTATCAAGTGTGGGGAATTTGAAGGGGAAGACTTGGGACTTTGACTTTTTCTCAACCTTTTCTGGACTTTTTGGGATGATTTTCGCATAAAACGCAGAGAAAACACAAAGTTGTTGTTGAATAAACAGAAAAATCATGTAGGAATTATTTATACTCCTAGATATTAATACATCATGATCGCGTGAAAAATAGTCGTGATTGCATAGAGGAAAGGATTTGCACATTACGATTGAGACGAGTACACGGATATTGGAGCATCGCAATAACGTAAGAGATGGAACGTGATTGAGTCTAAGCGAATTACTAGAATACATTGCAATTGCATATAGGCATCGCAAATGTGATGAATAGAGAAGTAAGACTGCACGTTCGTGAGAATTGATGACGCGATCACGAAGAAGGATTACCTACACCGATAGCAGGTTTTGAAAGCAAACAGCTAAGTGCATAAATACTCCAAATCACCACTCAAAATGTGTTTGGAGTCCAATTTATGCAAAAAAAAGCTATGCACGCACATCCGAAACAACATTTTGGACTCAAAGATGCAGTAGAAATTAGGATACGAGGTCATTTTGGGAAAATATTCACAAAGTCAACCATTAGGCCTAAAATACTTAAAACTCCAACCAACACCACAAAAACTCTGATTAGCTAACCAACACTCTCACTAGCTTAAAATCACCATTGTTGAGCTGGTGGAAGCATCAGAATTCCATTCCGGTACTCCGAACACCAAAAGACCACCCAAACTCCAATTTAGTCTTAAGTGAAATGGAAAACCACAAATCTGTATAAACTCAAAAAGAAGACTCTGAAACATGAACTTAAGGTCCATCTAGAATTTATTTTGAATTCATAGCTACGAAACTATTGGAATTTAATTATGAGCTCATCTTGAAGGAAAGTTGACTTTAGTCAACGAGTACTTAGTTTGAGGCTCTAAAACAGGTACTTTGAGATCAATATCAATCGAGCCACCAGGGAACCAGACTACCGATCCCAGAAAGTCATAAATGACTCTGAGAAGCTACTGGAAAGATATAAAATGCAAAACATCATATAATTCTCATAAATGACTGTGCGGTCATAACAACATCCACGACTAAAACGACTTTCATCCTCGAAAGTCAAGTAAAAGAGGGAAACAAATAGGGAGATGAAGTACCTGATGTCTCAAACAGCTGTGGATACTGCTTCCACATCTTACCGTCAATCTCCCAAGTAGCCTCCTTGACTGGACGGTGCCTCCACTGCATCTTAACCACTAAAATCTCCCTAGATCTCAACTTTCTATTATCCTTAGCCAACGCTGCTACCGGCCCCTCAACAAAAGACAAATTC
>JBDJHY010246333.1:0-10749 GCA_039654485.1 Withania somnifera
CTGTAGGGACTGCACTTATAGGCTATGGTGCTGGAACTGCTGGCTGTGTCCCATCGGTAGGGGGACCACCATAGATGCTGAGTAACTTCCACAAGATGTTGCGAATATCCAGAGAAGGTGTTGCGACAGGTGATGGAACAGGTGTTGCATTTGGTGCTGCAATAGTGATGTTGGGACTGATGGAACCTCAGAAGTAGTAGCAGGAGTAGGTAATTTCATAGGTGCTCTGGTTGTCTTCATTGTTGTCGATAAACGTGTATGAGGTATCTACGAAAGAGTGATGATAATGAGTGAGAACTTTCAAGAAACCATCAAGGATATACGCACGATACAGGATTCAAAAGAAAGAATTATTTTCCTAATTGTCACTATAGCCTCCTGAAGATGAGCAACGGATGTCTCTGCACTGATCCGCAAAACTCTACTAGACATTGGTTCTATACACTGACACCGAGAACCTAGGGCTCTGATACCAATTTGTCATGACCCAATTTCTCAGATCATGATGGAACCTGCTATACCACATGTAGGAGAACCAACCCTTTAGTCTGAAGCCAAAGCAGAGGATTGCTATATCAAAGGGGAAAGCATAAGTATAGTAGATAATATATAAATAAAGTGGAAGTACAAAAAATCAACAATGCCCAAAACCCAATATCAGTGTAATACAAAACCTCTAAGTACAGAATAAGGAATCAAATGTCTAATACAAATGTATCTCAAAAAATACATAGAGATCAAAATCAATGTTGAAGAGAAGTGGGAAAATCTGGATGCCAAGATCACCCTGAGTCTTTGAAAATCAATAGAATCTGCATGAATAGCAATCTATGAATCAAGTTCAAGCACCTATACTTGGATCTGCACATGGAAAGTGTAGTATGAGTACAATCTACTGAAGCAACCCCTACCCAGTAGGCTTCGAAGGCCCACTAGGCACATAACAATAATAAAAGCAATAAATAATGGAAGGCAATAAATATGGTCACAAAATCAAGTAGTACATCTGGAAGCTATCTACTGAGATCAAAATCAATTAACAAGTAAAACACATATCGCTAACTAATCACATATTAGGAATTCAGGCAATGAAAGAAGACGTACCCAGAATCCTTGCAGCAGTATATATGAATAATAACAATAATAAAATCAAGATTAAAAAAAATACAAGAAAATACATGGATGGTATACCGGTAATATCAAGTAAGCTATGAATGAATGAACAATAATATAAAGCAAAATATCCGACATAACATGAAATATCAAATAACCAATGAGAACAACTAAGCAGTAGTAACAGTACTATAGTAATGCATATAAAGGCTATCAAGTCCCCCATAAAGAAGTGCAGCATACACAAAAGCACGATCACCCATAGGTATTACCATACTACCAGAGTACACTGAAGAAAACAAGTACAAAAAAGTAAATACAAGCCATGAAGTTACCAGACCTGCTTATATTTCTCCTTTGGTACCCGTAGGTCCAGCAGGCAGAATCTATAGAAGGGTACCCTAAATGTTCCTAGTATATCTCTACTCCATCCTATACCCACCCACCCCATGTGTCACAGTAGCCTAGAGGAAAGGTCCATGGAGGTGTGCCACCACGTACAATCTCTAACATCATCACAATCCTACATCCTAAATCACAGAGACTCAAGGGTCTCACAGTCTGGTAACCAATGCCTCATAATAATAATATCATCAAGTCGTACTGGACAAGTCATGGCGTTCAATGCCTCAACATAGTAGTATTACCAATATCCTCAGTGGAGAAAGTATCATCAAAATATCCATAACTAATAAGTATGCTAAGTGTCAAAAAGGTGTACTCACTACTGTACGACAATGGACTCAAGTGCCAGCGGAGGTACTCACTGCTAAACATAGTCGGTCTTAAGTTCCAGTATTAATTAGTCAAATGATAATTCTCGGTGCCAGGATATAAAGTCTGGGCTAAACAAGTAGAAATAGTGGTACCGGGTGCTCGATACAACACTGAGTCCAAAACATTTAAAAGGTCATTTACTTATATTATTATTAGAATATTTAAATTTATTGATTTATATCATTATCTGTCATTATTACTAAAATCAGTCTCTAGCCTCCACGTCTCAATAATCATGTGGTGATACTAGCCCAGCCCCAATGCACTCTGAAAGAAGCCAAAATCCCAACCTCTCATATAATGCATGCACAACATATTAGCAAGTATTTATACATGAAATAAAAACCATCTATTCCTAAAAAAGTATTACTGGGAAAATTTTAAGTCACAGGCACTATATAATTCCGGATGCCAAAATAGATATCAAATGGGAAAACGGATGAAAGAATGTTATAAGGTTCATATAACCACCTAAATATTAAAACCACAGATGCTATTTAGTACAATTATTAAAGCAATAAAAATATAGCCCCACGGAGCCTACCTGTCGTCCGACAATAAAGCACTGCAAGCTCGCAAATATTACTCTAACTGATATTAAATAAACTCCAATTGCTCTGAAATTTGTGAAATAGGATTCCATATATCAATACAGGTCTAACGGTATAAATTATACTATGTCTCAAATGGGCCTAAAAATTTGGTCTAAAATGGGCCTGGGGGGCCCACTCATTAGAACTAAAAATAAACTTTGCCATGAGCTTCCCAACGTTACCAGGAATCCATGCTCCAAAATTGAGTACAATTCGAGTGTGGGAAGACCATTAAAATATCCCAAATATATTTGACTACAATGAGCCAAAGTGTAATCTTTATGTAATTAAACGTCGAAATTCGATGAATTAACTATACTACGTAGTAAAATATACTCAAAGAACGTAGAATTATGCATTAATATGTGAGTTATGTCATAAGTTCATCAATTTCACGACTTGGGACCATTAATGGAGGAAACAGGAACATCAAAAAGTAAAACAAAGAAGAAACTTACCAAATTCCGTGGAAATTGAAGGGCAACACTTGGGAACCTTTATTAGTCTTGGTTGGATGCTGAGTTTTCGCACAAAAATAGAATAAAAACATAAAAGGTTTGCTAAATAATGAATTGAGGGTTGTGCAAGAATTTTATTAAGCTATCAGGTACCTTCTTCATCGCGATCGTGTAGAGTATCTTTCCTAGGCAACGTGTTCTCCTAGAGTAGCTAGGGGGAACTGAATCGCGATCGTGTGAAGGTACTTTCCAATTGCAAAGTGTAACTGGAGAGCTAAATCGCGATCGCGTAAATAATCTTCGCGATCACGAAAAGAGAAATCACCTACACCAGTTGCAGGTTTTGACAGCAAAAACCAAAGGAAAGAGTTGCTCCAAATCACCACGCGAAATGCATTCGGGGTCCAATTTTGGCAAACCCAATTTGTATTATATGTGAAAACACATTTCAGACTTAACGAAATTGACGAAGTTCACATCGGAGGTCATTTGAGCGAAAATAGGCCCAGACCAAGACTTAGTCAAAACAAGTAAATTTCCAAATTCTCATATATCAATGCAAATCGAGCACGGACACCTTAGGAAGCATACCAAGGATCAAAACTAGCCTAAATTCACCATTCTAGAGCCGATAGAAGTGTAAGAATTTTGACCTGACACACTAAATAAGAAAATAATACCCAAACTCCAAATTAGGCCTTAAACTTAAATAAAATCCACAAATAAGCACAAATTTCAAATAAAAACTACGAAACACAAAATTAAGGTCAGTCTTGACTTTGTTTGACATTCCGAAGCTAAAAAAACTATCGTAATTTAATTTCAAGCTCGTCTTAAAGAAAATTTGACTTTAGTTAATGAGTACTTAGTTTTAGGCTCTAAAATAGGTAATTTGAGATATTTCTCAATCGATCCGCTAGGGAACCAAACTATCGGTCTCAACAAGTTATAAATGTCTTGGGGCAGCTACTAAAATGCTCTAGAATGTAAAACATTGCGTATTTCTCATAAATGACCATGAAGATCATTACAACAAAAATAGTGTCAAAGTAGATAAGGAGAAGATTGAGCTCATTATATCTTGGCCAACTCCCATAAATTCTACCGAAGTTCATAGCTTCCATGGGTTGGCATATTTTTAATGACAGTTTGTCAAAATTTTAGCACTATTTAATCTTCGTTGACAGGGTTAATCATAAAAAATTCTCCCTTTATTTGGGGAGAATAGCAAGACAAGGCTTTCCAAGCCTTAAAGTCCATTTTATCTTCATCTTCATTACTTTAATTAGTCGATTTCTTAAAGACATTTGAGGTGTAATGTGATGCTTTAGGGATTAGGATTGGTGGTTTCTTGATGCAAGAAGGTAATCCCTTGACCTATTTTAGTGAAAATTGAAAGGGTATTCCTTAAATTATTCTACTTATGATAAGAAATTGTATGCTCTTGTGCGGGTGTTAGTTCATCGACAACACTTCCTATGGAATAAGGAGTTTTTGATAATAACAGATCATGAGTTCTTACAGCATCTCAAGGGGATGTCAAAGTTGAAAAAAAGGCATGTTAACTAGGTCGAGTTTATTGAGACCTTCCCTATGTGATCAACTATAAGCAAAGAAAAGACAATCTGGTGGTGGATGCGCTCTTAAAAATATTTGTGTTGATCAATACTTTGGTGTCCAATTTGATGGGTTTTGAAAGCATAAAGGAATTCTATCCTATGGATTTCGATTTCAAGGATAAATTTGAAGATCTTAGTCAAGGGCGCTAGGTTGATAGGTTTTAATTACTTAATGGATTAGTATTCAGAAATAGAAAGGTGTGCATGCCAGAGAGCTTATAGTAGGAAATATTCATCAAAGAAGCTCATAGTGGTGACATATTGGGTCAGTTCGGAGTCACCAAGACTCTCAACATACTTGTGGAATAATTTTAGTGGCTCAAGATGAGGCATGATGTCGAGCGAATATGTGATGGATACAATAAAAGCCAACAAAGTCCACAACTCAGCATCAAGGTATGTACACTCCCCTTCCTACTCCTAGTGTTCCATGGACTTTGTGTTGGGACTCCCTTGAACAAAAGGGGTCATGATAGTATTTTTATGGTGCTGGACTGGTTTTCTAGGATATCACATTTTAATTCTTGACATAAAGTTGATGATACTTCTTATGTGACTTCTTTATTTATTTACAATATTCGTAAGTTGAATGTCGTCCCAAAAACCATTATTAGTGATAGGGTCCCCAAACTTCTAATTTACTTTTGGAGAAGTCTATGGGGTGATTTGACACCAAGCTTCTATTCTCTACTTCATGTCACCTACAAATGGATGGCCAAAATGAGGTAGTGAATCGAATGCTTGGAAGTATGCTTTGTTGTGTTATTAGGGAAAACCCAATTTCTTGGGAAGAACAACTACCATCGGTTAAATTTTTCTTACAATAGGTTGTATCATCCCTCTATTGGCATGACTCCTTTTGAAGATTGTTATAGATTTAATCCCTTATTTTCCCTTACACTAACTCCATTTCCTAATGTGTTGTTATAAGTTTAGATGCAACGAACAGGCCACGTAGATATTGAAGGTTCACTCCAAGGTAAAGGAAGCAATTGATCTAACCAATGGTAAGGTTATCCAAAAAGAAGAATCAAGGTAAAAGGAAGGTGGTTTTCAACTGGGTGATTGGGTGTGGGTAAACTTCCAAAAGGAGAGGCTTTCATAAGATCGCAAAGAAAAGAGAACCCGAAGGGATGAGATCCAATTCAAAGTGCTCCAATACATTAATGACAATGCATATAAGATCGACCTCCAAGGTGAGTATAATGTTCATGATGTTTTTAATATAAGTGGCTTATCTCCTTATAGTGTAGGTGAGTTAACGGATTTGAGGATGAATCCTCTTCAAGAAAGGAGGATGATACGAGCAGTGATGGACCTACCTTTCAAGACAATTCACAAAGACTTAAGCTAAGGAGATAAAAGCCTTGCATGCTACCATTTGGAAGAATGATGCATGGGAGACTTTGTACAAGCCCCAATTAGTAAATTAGGATGTGTAGGAGGCTTATGGGTCTCAAGAAGAGGCTTATGAATCTCAAGAATAGGTGTCCCAAAAGCTTGTGGCTAATATGACATTTTCATGACTTGAAAGACTATTTTAAAATATGGAGTTAATTTTGGGCTCAAGTGTAATAAGTGAAAACTTATTTAGTATAACTAGTGGGTCTTCCTAGTTTTTCATTAGATTTTGATGAATTGACATTGTGAAAGCTTTTGAAAGCTTATAGTTCTTATCATTTTAGAGTAATTTAGTTATTCTCATAGCGTAATTGTAGTTGAGCGATTCGGGGTGGATTCCTTTGGTTGCTTCTTAACTTTTTTTCTCAATTAATCAAAGTGTCTTCCGTTTGTGGAGTTTCAAGTTGATTTCTCTTTATTAATTGATTGAGTTTTATTGTGATTTATTGGTTCAATTGGGAGGTGACAGTATCAAGTCCATTATTACCCATAAACTGGTAGATTATTGTAAGATTCCCGCATATCTATTTTTATTTATTTCTTTCTTGCTTGTTTTTATTGTAATTTATTACCCGAATCGTATCAGTATATACAGAAGATGAATATGAAAGTACTGATATAGTTCCTCAACCTATTGCTACTTGGAGTAAAATAGAAGAGTTAATTGTTAAGCTCTTAAATCATTTTCAAGGGAAAGAGATTGCATATCAGATAATTATCAGCGTGCTATCTCTCTGGGATGGTCCAAAATCAAGAGGGACCCATGGAGGTCGTGAATCGCATACCACATACGAATATGTCTAGATGCTTCCTCTTTGGGATATTCCCAAATCTAGAGGAACCCGCGGAGGACTAGAATCGCATACCTCGAAAACCAAGTATTGATATGCTCCCTTTCTGGGATAGTCCCGGAATTGAGAGGGACCCACAAAAGCTTCGCTTTGTACTTATCCAGCCTACTCAGTATAGCCCTCCCTCAGCAACGCATCATACCACAGGTATGGCACTCCAGGTCAGGGGGACCTATACCCACATGTAAAACCAATGAAAAGTCATTTAGTATCATAGTCATCAGGATCAAAGGCCAAAACTCGGGCTCAGTCCGTGTATCATATATCACTGAAAACTTAGGTAAAACCATTGATGCGGATCGATATACAAGGCGCACGAAAATGAGGGAGAAAGAAACAAAAGAAAAAGATATGCAAAAATTTACGATAAACTCACTAATTTATAAATAACAAGGGACTGGTTACCTTCACCTTTCAACCAAACCTGTAAGTCGACAATAAACTCCAAACAAAAATCTACGAAAATTGAATTTGATTCCACAAAATAAAAAATCCTTTGATTGAAAGTTTTAAAAGAAGTTAACTAGCACCCAAGGGAATCCACCCTTAATCACACACTACGATAATGTTAAATTACAACGAAAACTAAACTAAGCTAGAAACTACTCTCTCAATGGAGTTCATATCCATTCATCAATATCTAAATGAAAATTACTGTAAACTCAAGTATTTATAACTATTAAAAGTTTACAATAACGGCACTTTGGCACCTAAAGTCTTGGCATCTTTAGATCAGCCCCCAAAGTTTTGGGATCTTCAAATAGGCCCCTCAAGTCCTGAAATCATCACATCTTCCCATAGATTAAATATCCCTTGACATGTCTTGAAGAAGGTTTCCCACACATCTCTTATGCGCATAGTTGCTTGTAATGCTTGCAATTCCTGCGCCCGACTCCGTGTGAATGGCCGGGATAGGTAGGTGTTATCCATGCTCATATCATCCTCCCCTTGTTAAAGAGGATTTGTACTTAAATCCATGTATTCACCTACACCACAAGGAGATAAGTTAGTAACATTAAACACATCATGGACATCTTACTCACCTTGCAGATCAAGTTTTTAGGCATTGTCGTTGATGCACCGGAGAACTTGGAATGGACCGTCACTTCTGGGGATTAGCTTTCCCTTGCGTTCATGTAGGAATCTATCTGAAAATGCACCCACACCCAATCAATGGGCTAAAAAATCACCTTCCTTCTACCTTGGTTTTTCTTTTAGGCGATTCCTGTGTTGGTTCTGTCAAGTGCCTCCTTCACCTGAGTATGGATTTTTATCATCTATGTTGCACGCTTCTATGCATCTAGACTTATCATGGACTCACTAGACAAAAGGGTTAGCGTAAGAGGCAATAAAAGGTTATAACCAAAATAAGCTTCAAACGGAGTCATGTTAATAGAGGAGTGAAACAATATGTTGTATACAAATTCAACTAAGAGCAGTCGCTCCTCCCAAGAAGTTGGTTTACTTCTAATAACATAATGCAAGATATTACCAAGTGTCCTATTTACCACCTCATTTTGACCATCCGTTTGAGGGTGACAAGAAGTAGAAAACAATATCTTGGTGTCAAGTGCACCCCAATGACTTTTCCAGAAATAACTAAGGAATTTAGAATCCCTTTCACTAACAATAGTCTTGGATACTCCATGAAGCCTAACAATACTAGTAACAAACAAGGATGCCATATAAGGAGCATCATTAGTTTTATGACAAGGGATGAAATGTGACATCTTTGAAAACCTATCAAAAACTACAAAAATGCTATCATGATCCCCTTTAGTCCTAGGAAGTCCCAACACAAAATCCATAGAAATATCAAACCAAGGCCCACTAGGAGTGGGAAGGGAAGTACACATACTTGGAGCATGGCTTGTTGACTTAGCCTGTTTGAAGTGTATACACTGTATGCAATGTGCTTCATATCTCTCCTCATCTTAGGCCAATAAAACTGTTTGACTAGGATATCAAGAGTCTTAGCGACTCCAAAGTGACCTATTAGACCCCCACTATGGGATTCTTTCACAAATAACTCTCTTCACGAGATCTTGGGTAGGCAAATTCATCCATCCTTGAACAAGAACCCATCAAGCAGCTAAAACCTGCCAACCCAGTTTCCTTAATTCAATTCTCGATATTTGTCGTCGAAGTCTAAATCCATAGGATAGAATTCCTTCAGACTTTCAAAACCAATCAATTTGGACACAAGAGTATTGACCAACATGAAACTCTGTGATAGAGCATCCGCCACCACATTATCCTTACCATACTTGTATTGTGTGTAAGGAAAGGTCTTAATAAACTCCACTTAATTTGCATGTCTCTTATTTAACTTTCAGTGACTCTTGAGATGTTTTAAAGACTCATGGTTAGTCCTTATCACGAACTCCTTATGCCATAAATAGTATTGCAAGTTGGCTAATACCCGCACAAGCGCATAGAGTTCTTTGTCATAGGTAGAGTAGTTCAAGGCAGCCCAATTCAGTTTCTCATTAAAATAGGCCAAGGGTTTGCCTTCATGCATCAGGACACCACCAATACAAACCCTCGGGCATCACATTTTTAGACATTTTCTCAAAGTTGGGAAGTTAAAGCAATAGTATTGAATATAAGATAGACTTTAAGGCCTTGTCTTGTTCTTCTCCCCAAATAAAGGGGACATCCTTCTTGACTAACCCAGTCAATGAAGCTACTAAAGTACTGAAGTTTCTAAAAAATTGCCTATAGAAAATTGCCAACCCATGAAAGCAATGGACTTTGGTAGCATTGGATGGGGTTGGCCAAGATTTAATGGCCTCAATCTTTTCTTCATCAACTTTCACTCTATCAGTACTCACAATAAAGCCGAGGAAAATAAGTTTGCTCATACCGAAAGAACATTTCTTGAGATTCACAAAAAGTTGCTCTCTCAACAAGATTTTAAATATTTTTCTCAGATGTTACATATATTCCTCCAGCAATCGGCTATAAAAAAGCATGTCATCGAAATAAAAGATGACACATTCATTTGTTAGTGGCTTCAAATTGCGGTTCATGAGTCTCACAAAGGTACTCAGTGCTAATAATTCCAACAAAGTAGGTATCATAAAGTGGTTATTCATGGCCCTCATTCGTACTTGCGCTTCCCACCAAGTTGAAACGTATCCTTCAAAGTGGATAATAGCATATTTGGGCTTCATCGCTTCTGTAACATAAGGAATATCCTCTCAGTTTGGAGATTCTAGGCAATGAAGTCCTCCGGATCACTACTTCCATTGAAGATGGGTAGTGTGAGCTTTATGGTATTGATGCCATGCGACTCTTCCCAAGCTCCCATCCTATCCCTTATACCCTGGTTCCTATCTCCTCTACCTCCATGGCCATGGATATTCCTTGGTTCCTACCCCTGCCCCTAACTCCTCCTTGCCTACCTCTATAGTTATAGTAACCCTCATAACCATCATGATCAACAAAAACTCCATAACTATATGCTTTGTCATGGTATTCATATGCTGGGTTATTATACAAGTAGTCTTGGTGATGTGTATTTAGAGGTAGGGTGGTAGTCATTTGTGGATGAAGTGGTTGGTGTTCATACAAAGGTGTCTGTTCTGTGAACTGGGAAGGAACTTGTGGTGGCCTTTGTAGTTGGTCATATGTGTGTGGAGCTAGTGGTGGTATGGGTGGATTGTTGAAAAGATATGGGTTCCCTGCTCTTGGAATTAGATTGGCACCCATGTGAAAGTTGGTAGGTTGTTACATGGGTGCCTTCCTTTGCCACCATCTATTCATCTCTACTAGTTGATCTGGGGATATTATAAGAGAAAAGTCCATATCTCTACCCTGGCCCTCGTCATGCACAGTGTGCGATGACTCTTCTCCACTTTGGTTACTCTCCAAAACATCCATCCTAGTACTTACACTTGCTATGGCTCAAAATATTTGGCTCATTTTCTTGCTA
>JBDJHY010246344.1:0-10749 GCA_039654485.1 Withania somnifera
TCAATATAATGGCATCACCAATATCCTCAATAGATCAGGTATCATTAATTCCCTACAACCAGTAAGTTTGATAAGTGTCAAAAAGTTGTACTCATAATCGTACGAAGATTGACTCAAGTGTTAGCGGCTGTATTCACTACCGAACAAAGTCAGTCTCAAGTCCTAGTATTTATTAGTAAATGATAATTCCTAGTGCCAGGATTTAAAGGCTGGGCTAAAATAAGTAAAAATAATATTACCAGGCACTCGATACAACGTGGAGTCTAGAACAGTAATAAGGTTATTGCTTATATTATTAATATTAGAGTATTCCAATTTATTAACTTCATGTCATTATCCGTCATTATCACTAACATCAATCTCTAACCTTTGTGGCTCAATAATCATGTAGTGATACTGGCCCAACCCCAATGCACTCTTATTAGATTCAAAAGCCCAACCTCTCATCTGATACATGCACAAAATATCAACAAGTATTTATACATGAAATAACAACCATCTATGCCCAAATAAGTATCAATGGGCAAGTCCTAAGTCACAAGCACTATATAAATCCGGATGTTGATATATATCAAATAAGGAAACAGATGAAATACCAGTACAGGGTCACTATAATCACCTTGCTACCTAACCCACAGATGCTATTTGGTACAATTATTAAAGCTATAAGCCCAGAGAGCCTCATGGAGCCACCTGCCGTCCGATAATAAAGCGCTGCAAGTTCACGAATATTACTCCAACTAATATCAAATGATATATAGTTGCTCTAAAACTTGTGGAATAATATTCCATATATCAATACGAATCTAATGATATAAATTATGCTAAGTTCTGGATTGGGCCTAAAATCCATCCTAAATTGGGCCTGTGGGCCCACTTGTCAGAATTAAAAAATAAACTTTTCCACAAGGTTCCCAATGTTACTAGGAACCCATGCTAAAAATTAAGCACAATTCGAGTGGAGGAATAGCTCCAAAATATACCAAAAAAATTTGACTATTAAGGGGTCAAAGATGCAATCTTTATAGATTAAACGTTGGAATTCGATGAATTACGATACTAAATAGTAAAATATACTCAAGGAATAAAGAATTATACAATAACATATAAATTATTACATGATTTCATAAACTTCACTACTTGGGCCATTAATGGAGGAAACTAAGATTTTCAAGTATTAAAACGATGAAGAAACTTACCCAAATCGCATGGAAATCGAATGGCAACACTTGGGGATTTTTCTCAACCCTGGATTGAGGTTAGAATGATTTTTACATACAGGAATGGAGTAAAACATAAAGGTTTTGTTGAATAAAAGACTGAGGGTCATGCAGGGATTTTATAAAACTCTAGGTAATTAATGTTTCGCGATCGTGTTAAAAAGCTTCATGATCGCATAATGTACTATTAATGGGCATCAAAATCATGTGAATATACTACGACCGCATAAACTAACTGGGAAAGACTTCATCGCGATCTCCTAATGATGCTTCGGGATCGTGAAGAGTACTGGATCGATAAATTGCGATCTTGTGAATTGTCTCCGCAATTGCGAATAGGATGTCACCTGCACTAGTTGTAAGTTTTGACAGCAAACTAAAAGAGTAGTAAATGCCCTAAATCACTACTCGAAATGCATTCAGAGTCCAATTTATGCAAACAAAATATGCACGCACACCCGAAATAACATTTCGGACTCAACGGTATAGTCAAAATCAAAATACAAGGTCGTTTCAGAGAAACATTGTCCAAGTCAATCCTTAGGCTTAAAATCATAAAATTCCCGTCAACACCTCAAACATACAATGACAAGTCTGGGATATGAACCAATACCATAACTAGCCTAAAATTACTATTCCAGAGCTGATGGAAATATCAGAATTCTGATTCCACACTCCAAACACAAAAATACTACCCAAGCTCTACATTAGGCCTTAAACTTAACTAAAAATCACAAATGAGCATAAATTGCAAATAAAAACTCTGAAACACAAACTTAAGGTCAATCTTGACTTAGTTTGGCAGTCTTTCAGCTAAAGGAACTGTTGAAATTTAATTTTGAGCTCATTTTGATGAAAAGTTGACTTTAGTCAATGAGTACTTGGTTGTAGGCTCTAAAACAGGGAATTTAAAATATTTCTTAACCAAGCCACTAGGGATCCGAACTACTGGTCCCAGCAAGTCATAAATGACTTGGAAAAACTATTGAAATGCTCTAAAATGCAAAACGTCTCATATTTCTCATAAATGACCATGAGGGTCATTACATGGTTGTTGGTGGAAGCTTTGGCTTTGAGTCAACAAATGACTCGGGGATATGGTTGTGGATTATTCCAAACTCCGCTTTTCCTTCTCCTGAATCACCATCGAGGTGAATCTTCTTTGTCATTACCCTCTACTCTACTCATCCATTCCTCCAAACCTCCCATCTTTCTATTTATTGTGGTAAGTTGCTTTACAACCTCCATTAAGGAGTTTGCAAGAGCGTTAGATATTTCTCCTTCAAGGTGCAACATTGTACCTACAAAACTCAACAAACTTGTTTGTAATAATAGGCTCACTTGTTGTTGTGTGCATGTGTGCTCTCTCTTACCTCTAGAGTTAGTCCAAGATTATTCATCGAGCTTTCTTGATTTTATCAAATCAAAGATCTTATAGCCTTTGTGGTAGAGTGGAATCTTATCGACACAAAACGGACTAAAATATATTTCACACTTGAATCAAGGAAGTTCAACGAAATTGAAAACAAGAAACTCTTGAAAGAAATGGTATGAAAGAATTGAAATCAAGGTGAACTAGTAATCGATTTGTATGAACTAACACAAATCAAGTCGTAGTTGAGAATAAATGAGAAGTGAACAAGGAAACTATATATCAAGTTTGGACTTACCTTGAACACTTAGAAAAATTTTATGTTGGAAAAAGGACTTGGACGTTTCGTCTAATAAGAGACAGCTCACCCAAATGGAGAGACGGTTCGTCTTTGTCACTTAGGCAGTTCGTCCCTTGATGGGCGACTAACCTAGTTTGCCATCCTCAAGTGACTTAGAGACTGCCTTGGGTTCACCCTTTTGGATGAAGATCAATGGTGTTTGGATGGTTCGTCGAATGATGGTTCCACCCAATCCAAAGGGGGTTGTTTAGTGGTTTGAGTTTTGGAGTTTTGGGCAAACAGGTGGGTGAAACTTCTTCTAGGAGATGGTTCTTCCAATTGTCTCTCTCCTGACCAAAAGTATACTTCTTGGTGGATGGTTCTTGGATGGCAGATGGGGAAAATCGTCTACTCTTAGACGGTTTTTCTCCTTGTTTCATCCAAACCAAAGAACCCTGCCCAATATCAAATTCTCTTTGCATGATTTCTTCAGTACTTAGGCAATTATTTGGATTTAATTACCCCTTGACTTAACACAATATCAAGTCCCAAGCACTAAAACACCACTTTGACTTAAAGGATTTGGATCAAACACCTTATTTGTTCATCTTCTTCACATGAAGGTTTTGAAGACAACTATGAACACCTTGAAGATTCAAAAATCCAACCACCCTCAACGAACTCTGATTCGCCCTAAATTTCAACCATGAGCTCCTTTCAATATGGGTAACAAACCCCAATACATTTCAACACTTAATTTGTAGCCAAAATTAAACCAACTTATTCTTCACATTCAAGTTTGAAGAATACCATGGATGTTCATCCTCCAAAAACTTGAACCTATAGTAAATCAAGTCCAAACTTCTTCAAATTTGATTACTAGCTCCTTGAGCTATGTGAAACAATTCTTGTAAATTTTGGAACCTTGGAAAACAACGAATCACCACAAAAATGGAGCATTAAATTCGGATTCAATATGAAATAACTATATCAACTTTTAGAGCCTGGAAACCAACGAAATCAAACACAATTTGAGCTAGAAAATATAAAAACTAAGAACATGAAGAACTTAGAATTCAATTTTTGGAAACTCATCAAAACCTTCTCCAATCTCTACCAAAAATAAAACCTAAGATCCTTGATATGTAAGAACAACTTATCAGCACCCAGAAACTTTGAATTTCAACACACCAACTCCAAAATTAAGCTAGAAATTTAGATTAAAAAGATGAAGATGAAGAATACCAAAATTGCAATTACCTCAATTATCCTTTGATTTGAATGAAATTCGAACTAGACAATCCTTGCAACTTACAATTGATTAATTTCAACTTTTCAACCTTCAAATCTTCTTCAATCAATTATAACTTCAAATCTCATTCAAGCTCAACTTCCAACAATGGTAAATATGGCATTTCAATTCCAAATCAATCCAAATTTGAGTTACATGACCCGAATTACTAAGAGAACAATTTCTAATAATCAAAATCAACAAACAAACACGAATTTAACTCGGTTATAAATTTTCATATTTTTGGATATTTGATGTTTTTGTGATTTAAGAATTACAACCTAGAATTGTAATCCGGTGAAATGAAGTATGAGCCTAGACTCTGATATCAAATAATACGACCCAGAATACGATTCGCGAATTCAAATATGAAAAAGAACAAAATTGAAAAATAAAAATAAAGGATATATGGAATTCAATACGAAATCATACCGTAATTGAATTTCAACTTAATTGACACGAGATGTCTAATTGATTCATCCATAAATGAAAGATTCAAATGATCAATTAGGAAAAATTCTCTACGAGCAATTAGGAATTGACCCGCCTTAATCCGCTCACCTACAATTATATGATCACTAAATAAAATTCTAAAATGCTAATTAGAATCTAAGCTAAGCTATTACACTCCAAAATGAAGAGTTAAAATCTAAAAATATTGTCCATCCCAAAGTAAAATTGAACTCAACATTTGAAAGACCACCTCTATATATAGGAGTTCAAGTTTCAGTTATTATACTTAGTCCCAAAAGTGACCCAAAGTAACAAATAAGTCCTCAAACTTTGGGTCCTTTCATATTAGATCCCCAAAGTCTTCCAAAGCCTCCAAAATGGTTCTTCAATGGCTTCCAAGATTTCCTTGAGTTGTGTGCTTTATGGTGGATTGAATATATCCAATTCCTTAGAGAGTTTCTCTTCCTTGATCAAGTCTCCAAACACTATAAATCACGCCATGTGGCTCTTAACTGCCTCCAACACATTTTTGTGCTTGAACAAGGCTTGAATTTGTTGGAGGTCTCGAGCTTGACTCCTTGTAAAAGGCCTTGATGGTATGATGGTTTTCCAGGCATCAAGGAGAGACGTGATCACGAAAGTCATGATGGAATGAGCATCACGATTGCGTGAAGAAGGCTTTGCAATCACAAAGATCAATTGGATGGCAGGGAATGATCACTAAGATTAATTGGATGGCAGGGACTGATCACTAAGGAAAACTAAAGCTCTTCATTGCGATCATATGAAAATTCTATGAGATCACATAGGAGAAAATGTTGCACCAAGACTGCAAAGCCTTAAGTACCATAAGATGACTACTGATGCTCCACTTAAGTACCATATGATACTTAAAACACTCAAAATTACATAACTTCAAAACCAAAGCCTCGAATTTGAACCAAGAGTCTAGCTAGATCAAAATCTACACTCTGGAGCTAATAGAACTATCAAGATTCAATTCTGAGTTCATTTTCACGGAATGTTTACTAAAGTCAATGATTTCAATACTAAAATCTATAAAATAAGGAAACATACATAACGACCAAACGAACAACCCAGAAAACAAACCACCCATTTCGATAAGTCGAATGATTTAGGGTTGCTACAGAAAAAATATAAGATGCAAGAAAATACAAAAATATCTGTAGGATTCAGTAAAGATAATATGAAACTTGGATAGCTAACTCTATTTCTTCTAGCGTGACAGATTTGATAGGATACTTTTTACACTATCACAGTATACCGAGTAACACTGCCTACCAAAGCATGAATATATTAAAAAATATCATCTAGTGAATTTTTTCTAGAATTGTAACCTGAAACCTCATGATTTTTAGTTCATTTTGTTGGCTATAATGACCCTTCGAGTCATTTTTATATTATAATTTTTTTTACATCTTAAAGATTTTCTGTAGCAGCCTTAAGCCATTTATAACTTATCGAGATCAGTGATTTGGTTCTCGGCTCTGTTTCCCTATTTTAGAATCTTAGTTTTTGAAATTATTGACTCTTGTCAACATTCCTTAAAAACAAACTTGAAATTAAATTTTGAGAGTTTCTTAAGCTCCAAAACATAGATTTTTGTCTATATGGACTATGATTTATGTTCGAAGACCTTCATCGTATTTTTAATTTATTTTGTGTATTTTTAGTATTTTGGAGTTCAAAGGTTTGACTTCAGTCAATTTTTGATGATCGGTGCATTAAATTGAAAATATGACTATGTCATCAGCTTTGAAATATCGTGTTTAGGTTAGGTGAGTTATTAGTTCGGGTCCTGGGCTAGCTGGACTCATTTTGAGTACTCAGTTGGAATTTTTTATAACATAGACCAAGGGTTGACTTTAGTCAAAAAAAATTCAAAACAATCTTAGATCAAAATTTCGTGTGCGCCATTGAGTCAAAAATATCATTTTTCTATGCAATTTTCATATTTGATTTTTATTCATCATATTTTGATTGTATTTCGAGCACCATTTTCAATATTTATTTTGGTTTTTCTTCTACTAAGCTCAGCTTCTAGTATAGCAGTCCGTTCTTCATTGTGATTGCGAAGGTCCTTCAAGTGATCATGATGTTCTATGTTATAGCTCATCGCTATTGCAACCTTTCCTTATGTGATTGCAATGTTGTCATTGTTCGTTCTTTGCTATAACATTAGTACTTCACTCGGTCATGATGTATTGCCAGTCTATGCTTCACAAATGCAATCCCTTTCAGGAGACTGCAAAAAGTGAATAACATGGCAGTATAAATCGTCTAAGACTCAAATTTTCTTCCATTTATCCATCTTCTTCACACCAAAACTCATATTTTCTCTATTGATTAACCTTGAAATTTTGCATGTGAGCTTGTAGAGATTGCATTTTATCAATCATTTCTTTAATTATTGGCAAGTTTCACCCTAATTTCATTGTATTTCATCCCTAAATTCTCAAATCTCTTAAACTTTGTTCTTCACTTTATTCGTTGATTCTAGCTTGTTCTTAACTCTGTTTTACTCAATATTTTGGGTATAATTTTCTGGTATGAGAGGAATGCGTTGATATTTTTTGTTCAAAGTTTTGGATTATCGGTCCCATTTTGACTTGAATGTTGGCCCAACTAGAATTATAGCTTTTTGGGTATCATTTCATTCTATCTAATATGTAAATTATTATTCTGATAATTTCTTTATCATTGGAGCATTTTTGGAACATCTTGAGATGATTTGAGCTATTCTTCGGATGTTAGGTAGTTATGGCGATCTTAGACTGAGTTCATATTAGAGATAACTGTAGTATATATTTTATCCTTGGATTGGGTTCTTAGGACTGGTACCCTTGAATCTATTCCATTTTTTTAGTCCCGCTTTTGTCGTGTTTTTAAATATTATGATATCATTATATATTATCCTGTGACTTTATGGTCTTTATTGACTCTAGAATATAGTTGGTGGGATTATTAGGAATGTTTGTGAGTCTTGAACATTGACTAGATGGTTCATAGTTGCTATAGTGATAATGAGCCTATGCCAGGACGATAGGAGTGATTTTGATCTATTAATTTTGGTTGTACAAGATATTATTGTAAAAATTAGTTCTTATGCATTAATTTCGACTATTTTAAGGCCAAGAGCCCAACATCACTGATTTTGAAATCTTGTATGGCCTTATGGGCCTATTTTCGATATTACAAAATTAATATGAGTATAAAATGATGGTTTTCACTAGTTTTTTTTATGATGAAAAGGTTAAAGTTAGACTTTTCTACTAATTTTGAATTGATACTAGACTTCTTGAGGGTTGGCGTTAGGCATTGAGTTTTATACTAATTTTAGACTTGGTGAAGGTTGAGCATTGCTTATGAGATTGATATTTTCTTGATATAGACCCTACGGTGGTTCGATTTTAGTTTTGAGATATCGAGATAATATGCGGTGACGACCTCTAGTGGACCTTGCCAATCTGTGCTAGTGAATGACTAGAGGAGGGGTGTATGGGGGAATAGAGGTATATAAATGAATGCATTTCATGGGTCCTTCATGTTGGACCTACGGATACCAGAGGAGAAGCATACATATTTTTAACTAGTAACATCAACTAATTTTGCATTTTCTATCCTTGTTTGCTGTTTGTTTGTTATGCTCTCCGATTATATGGGCGGCCCGGGGGTTGTTTTCACTTGTATGTATCCCCTCAGGTGTATTGGCGCTCATTAGGATCTGAGTTTACTTATTTCATTATTTAGCCTATATATTAGTTGCTGATTATATTATTTGAGTTTTCCTTCGTGTTGTACATCATTTCATGACTTGGTTATAGATATTCCTTCTCTTCTTTCCTTTTTCTTGAGGATACTGGTAGACTGCCATATTTTTATTCTTTTATATTCTCTAATTATTTGAGCATGGATTTAGGTACGGTTCTATTCCTTTTGCTTGAATCTCTGATACTTGTTAGCTAGCTTTGTAGAACTGATTACTTGCTTATGTTTCTGCTTAGCTAGTTCTTCCCTGTTTGCTCTACTTCTATGACCTTTCTTTCTTTATCTTTCTGTTTACTATTTTTATTTCTTATATGTGCCTAGTCAGCCTATGATGCCAACTGGATACCCGATTGCTTTAGCTATTTGGTGCTCATACTACACTTCTGCATATTTCTGGTGTAGATCCAAGTATGAGTCAGCGACATTGATAGTGAGTTCGTGCTGATCATTCTGATTTAGAGGTAGAAGATGATCTTTGACGATCGGATTCTGCTTTGCCTCTTCTTTTACCTTGATTACTATTTCTCTTGGTTTTCAAGTACAAGTTATGTATCTTTATCAGACATTTTGTATTGTTTTGGTGACTCATTATACTAGATTCCAGGTTTTGAAAATTTCTTTTTATTATATTTGACTCCTACAGTACCCTTTTTAAAATGATTTACTATTTTCCCCATTCTCTTTTTTCCTTATATATTTATTCCCTCTTTCACTTTTACTCTTCATTTTCGTTATTATATATTGTTTGGTGATTCACCTTCGATGGGTTGTAGGTGTCCTTATGACCTTAGAAATCAAGTCGTGACATTGATCAAGGCCACACCTTTGGCTGCTGAGTGAGATGAACATTTAACTTTCAATGACACCATCGATTAATTTTCAGTTACAAAAATTTATAGGACCCAGAGTTGAGTGATAAGAAATATTTATATGGTTGGAATTAAAGTTGTTTATATCAAGATGAAGTTCAGGAGATAAAGTAATGTAAAAGGTTTTTAAAAAGTATCAAAGTGATACAGAAACCAATAACAAGCACGGGAAAATTTCTCGCTTTCAATTATTTAGAGTACTTTGTTAATCTCAACTTTGGCTTTTAAATAGGGAGTGGGGTTTTGCTGAATTTAAGAAATGAACAGGAAAATATTGGAATCAAAACAGGCTGCTTCTTTGTATAATTTTGACAAATAAATGGGAAGTAAAAGTTCAACTAAAAGAACAAATTTGTAGAAGCAGCTGCAAAATAACTCGATATTTGATGTCCTCAAGTAATAATTTCTTAGGCCATCATTGAACTATTTTATATAAGCATGAACAGAAGCAAGCAATGAATATTTTCAACAAAAACAGAGGAAATAGAGAAGGCTCACAAAATTGACAGCATAATACAAATCCAGTGTGTTAATTTATTTCGAGTGGATAACCAAAAATTTAAAATAAAATAGGAATGAAGACTGTATAAATTGAGAACTAGCCAGTTTACTGGTACAGTTGCGTGGAGATCTCCACGGAGACGGATAGCCTCGGACGAAGCTAACTTTCAGGCAGTTGATTTCTTCCCTTTTCAGTTGTTTCATTTTTGGCTTGAGCATCAGAGATAGTTCTGATATCCTCTACTTCAGTGTACGTTAAGAAAAAGGTATCAGATGATCAAAACGAGCAACAATGATAAAAATATAAAGAATTATACTATCATCTTTTGAAATAATAAGCAAAATATTAAAAGAGTTGTCACTAAACAAACATTACAAACTATCCAAGGCAACATATAACATGGATTAACAAAAAAATTCAAAATTTTGCAGAAATCAACATACTGAACATACAGATCTTTTTCCAGCAGACCATGTTGAACATAAACTACAAATGCGGAAGTAATAGAAGAGCTTTAGAAATGATTTCATGATATAGTATATTATATGTACATTGGTCATCATTGTTATCTGCAGTGGGTGGTCAAATTAATATTTTTAGACAGTTTAAACTTTTTTCTCTCGAATAAGCAACATCCAGTTGGCCATGCAAAAAGATGGGTTGAATAGATAGATTTCAATATAATCTAGTGTTTTCTCTTGAGCTTAATTTATCGTTACCGCAAAACACAAGCGTACTAAAAATTGTGTTCTTTTAAATGGGATAGGCAACTTTTCATCGTTTGAAGATAATAATGGTATTTTGAGAACAAAGATATGAGTATTCTTAATATCACCACTGGCAATTTTTATAGAACTCAACGAATCAATGTTTGTAACACAATTAAAAAAACACTTTTCTTATTAAGGAAAAAATAACTCAAAACCTTAAGTCTCTCAACAATGGTCTCACGTTCTCTCAAGACTCAAAACAA
>JBDJHY010246355.1:0-10748 GCA_039654485.1 Withania somnifera
TCTTTAATTGGGCCGGAAAACATTTGCATAATGTTCTAACGAACAACCCAATCGTAAAGTTTGGTTTTTCATAATTTCAAAAATGTATAATAAAGCAATTGGTTTTAAAAAAATATAGTTATATTTATTTTATAAAAAATAAGTTAGTCACTAAAAATTATATAAATGGGGTATAAATATATATTTATAAATATTTTATAAATAATGTAGAAACACAAAGATCATACTATATTATAAATGAAAGTAAAATAAAAAATTAAAAGATCAATTTACCCATTAAAGTTGAATGATCATTTTATTCCTCAAGCAAATATATTACTTTAAGAACGTCTTTATGTAAAAGTGTAAATATACATTCTTCATAGCTAAATTGATTTAGATTAATTCAATTTATAAAATTTAAAAGTTAGATGTTTAAACACTATACAAGAAATATTATGACTCTTCTCATATCAAAATTATTAAAAAAATGCATTTTTATAAGTTGGTCAAAGTTCAAGTAATTTTACTCTTGAGAGTTGAAATGTAATAAGTAATAGTGAATTTAGGAAATAATAAATTTTGTTTCAGATATAAATATAAATTCGTACAATATTTATATTTTTCTACAATAATGTTAAAGAAATATTCTAAAATTAAAAGATGAAAATGTTGTTCAATATTTTTAATTATTTTCATTTTTAACTTATAAATTTTTTGGCTTTCCACTCTTAGATTAGTATAGACGTAGATGATATGAAGAGTGATGATATGATTGAATTAGATATAGCTTTCCAACGGCTTTGACCCAAAGTGAATACGACATGTATTTAATTAACATTTCATTTTTTATGTTAAGGGGTCATTTTACGTAGTATTAATTGGTCAAATTATAGGGAGGACCTCTCATAGATGTGATACCACCTTTGTCTTTATTGATTTAAACGTAATACGTACCATTTCTCTCTTTTTGTTAATTTGTTTGCTTGCTGATAAACTAATGAGAATTAATTACGGGTTTTTTTTTTATCTGAATAGGCAGGATATTAAAATAAAAAGATGAGAACTACAAGTTATTATTTATGTCATCTGTTCTTGTCTAATGTATGGAAAGAATCTATTGTTTTATGTGGCTTCTTCTTTTGCAAATTATTCCTACAAGTTATTATTTATATCATCGCTTCTTGTCTACTATATGGAAAGAATCTATTGTTTTCTTGTGGCTTCTTCTTTTGCAAATTATTCCTCTCCACCTTATTTGATGACAAAGACGTACCACAGCATCTGCCAAATGATTGATTTTTTCCTTAAAATACAAAATGTTTAGTCCTTGTGCATGTAAATCAAAACACAAAGTTGAGAGGGTAAAATCAACTATCTCATTATAAGCAAATAGCATTTAGCACGCATGGCAATTGATTCCGTAGAAGGTCAGCTTAATGTCTTGCTTTTCTTCATTTGTTTAATACTATCTGGCTTAATATTGCAATTCTTCATCAAGAAGCAGCGCCAACAACAATCACGCAAAAAAATCCTGCTTCCTCCAAGCCCACCAGCATTACCACTCATTGGCCATTTGCATCTTCTTGGTTCTCCATGGCACCAATCCTTCCAGAAATTAGCATTTCGCTATGGTCCATTCATGTTGATTCATGCTGGTGCATCAACTTCATATGTTGTGTCCAATGGGGCCATAGCCAAAGAAGT
This sequence comes from Withania somnifera, assembly GCA_039654485.1. Lineage (NCBI taxonomy): Eukaryota > Viridiplantae > Streptophyta > Magnoliopsida > Solanales > Solanaceae > Withania > Withania somnifera. The sequence goes on from JBDJHY010246355.1 coordinate 1,687, forward strand.
CCTTAAAACCAATGACATCAATTTTGCTGCTAGGCCAGAATTTGGCTCTTCAGAGTACCAAATTTACCATGACACCATGTTCTCTATTTTGGACTATAACAAGCTGTGGATTTTCTTGAAGAAAATCTGCATGACGGAGATTCTATCTGCTCAGCAGATTAGCAAATTTGCTGATGTTAGGAAGGAGGAGATGATGAAACTGTTGGAATTTTTCATTAAGTGTTCAGAACGAGGGGATGCTTGTGATGTTGGAATTCAGCTTATGGCCATGACAAATAATCTTATTTGCAGGCTGAGCATGAGCACAAGAACCTCAAGTAATGTGAATGAGAGTGCGGAGATAAGAGAAATTGCAAAGGGGATAGTATTACTTGCAGGGCAGCTGGGTTTAGGTGAAGTTTTTGGTCCTTTGAAGAAATATGATCTGCTTGGGGCTGGAAAAAAAGCAAAAGCTTTATTGCTCAAGTTTGATAAGTTTATGGATGGGATCATAAAGAAACACGAAGATGAAAGGCGAGCTGGGAAAGAGAGGAAGGATATGATGGATATTCTTCTGGAAATTGCAGATGATGAAAATGCTGAGATGAAGCTCACTAGAAATGGAATCAAGGGTCTTTTCTTGGTAACAAATAAGACTTACCTCTCCTTTCAAAAGTACATTTCAGCATGAAAATATGCATGTCATTTAGCTGTTTTTTCAATCTTCGATTACTCCCTTTTATATATATAGCGCCATTTGTTTTAGCCATAGACAATCATGCCAAATTTTACCTTAAAGACATGCTCTTTTAGCCATTGACAATCATGCCATGTTTAAACCATAAGTTCAAAGGATCAACATATCTCTTTCATTCTTTAAGTTCTGTGCCTAATGTAACACCACCATACGAATTGAAAAGGATAATGTTTAGTTTTCCTCTTTGAATAGGATCTTTTTGTGGGAGGAACAGATACAACAAGTGTTGGTTTGCAATGGGCACTAGCAGAGTTGTTGAACCATCCAAAAGCATTAAAGAAGCTCCAAGAAGAGATTAACAGAGTAGTTGGCTCAGACAGGCTGGTTGAGGATTCTGATATCCAAAATCTTCCTTATCTGCAAGCTGTTGTCAAGGAAACACTAAGAGTGCATCCCCCATTGCCCTTGGTGTTCCGAAAATGCAGAGAAGATTGTGTGGTCAATGGTTACAAAATTCTTAAATATTCTAGGCTTGTACTAAACATCTATGCCATTAATAGGGACCCGAATGAATGGACAGATGCAGATGAATTTATACCCGAGAGATACCTTGTTAACTCTGGAGAGAATCTCGCGATCGAGCCTGATGAATTGGAGGCTATGAAAGGACAGAACTACTGTTATGTACCATTTGGCGGAGGAAGAAGAGGATGTCCTGGTGCTGGACTTGCAGCGGCAGTGTTGCATAGGACACTTGGTGTGTTGATCCAATGTTTTGATTGGAAAATTAAAGGTGCTGATAAACTTAATATGGAACAAGGAGCTGGACTTTCCTCTGCAATGATTCACCCGTTGATTTGCTATCCAGTTATGCGTGTTAATCCACTAGGAATTATTGCCAACTGACTGCTCTTGTTTTGTTACTTAATATTAGATGTGTGAAATAAGAATTCTGGTTTTACGTTTCACTATTTGGTACATCATAACAAAATGTAACATGATAATATGCCAACGCATCCAAGAAGAATTGATTTCTCAGTATTAACTCACCTAAAAGAATTGTTTGGCAGCATTATCTTTGTATATTATAAGTACCTTAATTGGTACATTTTATATATGAAAATCTATGATATTAATAATGCAAAGAAATCTAATGCATGCGTTAATATGAATAAAGACAATTTATCATGACCCAAAATTCGTGATGGTACTTATCTCTATCTTTGTGATATGTTAGCCAACCTAACATAGAGTAAGCAAAAAAATGCAAAAAAGCAAAAAGAGTAATCGAGAAACAGAATATTATAAAAATCAAAGATTGAACTTAACATCATAAAAAAAAAAAAAACTAATCCAAAACTAGGTTATCATAATGTACAAGTCTCTATATATATTTAGATGTCAAAATTTGTCTTAAAATGTCTAAAATAAGTAGAGATATAACATAAAGATAAGGAATATTCACGGTTCCATGGTAGATTAAGATGCTACATCATGAACCTCTAGAGCAAGCCTCGTACTCGACTGGAGAATAGAGATTAGAAAATACTGGGCTCTGGACCTGTATAAAAAATGCAGAAAAACAAGCATGAGTATAAAAATAACGGTACTCAGCAATGTCTTCTGTTGCCTTAAAACAAAGCAATGGCGAGAAAGCTCACGACACAACCAACCCCCCCTCCCCCTAATATCTACAATTTGCATGCAAATGATAATCCAACACAATTCAATAGATAATCACATTGTAAGTACATAAATAAATCAAATAAATCTTCACTAATCCAAATAACTATTAAACAAATACCCAAATTTAAATAATCCAAGTGAAATCATCAGTACTCACTTCAACAAGTATACATTTTCATCAATAATGAGCTCGATAGGGTGAAACATATCAAAATCCCATCCAACAAGTCAATGTCATAGAAAGGGAAAGAGAAGTCAATAACTACACCAAATCACTTTAATGCATTGCAATGAACAATCAAAATGATGCATATTTTTCAGTTTTAGTACACATCTGTTGCTTATCTTAGGTCAGTCAGGATTCATAGTGGACTCACAAGGCCCATGCACTCGTGCAGAATTATTTTCCTTCGATCCACATTTTATATCACCTTGATCAAAATTATTTTTCTTCGGGTCTTCTCATCTCACATTGTCTGAAATTATTTTCATTCGGGTCTTATCATATCATATTTCATAACTTGTTTCAAAAGCCTTATTTTCAATTCAATGCCTCAGATATTGTCAAATAAGCATATTATCATGTCCAACTTCATGGAATATCTATCAAAACCAACACCGACCTCTAGTATCACTGTCTATTTGAATTTTTGTAGTAAGTGGGTGATGTAGCATATGAGTTAGCTTTATCTTCAGCATTCTCGGGTATCCATTCTATCTTTCATGTAGCAAGGTTGCTATGCTATATCTTGGATGAGTCTCATGTGCTCTGGTGAGATTTGGTCCATTTTGATTATAGTTTAGCCTTCTTAAAGGAGCTTGTGGCTATTTTAGACAAAAATATCAGAAGGTTGAGGTATAGGGAGATTTCTATGGTGAAGATTCAGCGGAGGCACCACCCAATTAAAAAGGCTACCTAAGAGAATGAGGGTGATATATGCGCTCAGTTTCCTCATCTATTCAAGCCTTCAGGTACTTCTTTCCTTTTGTCTTTTTGGGACAAAGACTTTTTAGTAGTGAATATTGTAATATCCCTATGAGTTATTTTTGTATATTCATGTAGTTTTTGTATTTAGATATTTTATGTAGCTGCTTCAAGTAATTTATAACTTGTTGATACTGGTAGTTTGATATTAGGGTAGTTCGTTTGGGTTTTATGTGACTTTTCCTATTTTAGATATTTAAGATTGAAAATCATTAACTTTAGTTAACATTCTTGGAAGGCGTGCTCATAGTTAAATTCTGACAGTTTCGTTAGTTATGTAGGGTGAATTTTGTTCTAGGTGAATCCTAGGTTCGAGTCTTGAATCTTTCTATTAATGCTCCGAGAGGTCATTTTTTTCATAAAATTACTATTTTGCTCTTCCTGATAGTCGCTACGAGCTACATTTGATCAGGTTATGATTTTAGTTTTGTTGGATTTGAATTTTGATTTGATAATGATAATATTGATGATATGAAACAAGGGCCGAGATTTGTTCCGACATGGCTATGACATGAGAATATTGATGACATAAAAGTAACGACAGAGGTTTGCTTTTCCATTGTTATGATATAAGGCTATTGATGATATGGAAGCAAGAGTCAAGGTTCGTTCCGGCATCACTGTAATGTGCGCATGTGTAGATCGGGTACGACATCAGTACAGGTGTCTTAATTTAGCTTTGCATAGCATAGCCCACTCATTAATGCTATATTGTCTCTTTATTATTGTTGGATCTGGTACCTTGAAATGATGTAATTCCTCTTGGTTATGATGAACGAATAAGATGAGGTTCATTGCAATCAATAATAAATAGGTTTAAAGAACTATTGAGAAGGAGAGACTTAGAGTAACTGATAAAATTGTTGCCATATGACTTGGTCATGGATTCGAGCCTTGAAAATAGCCTCTGAACTTAATGCACTGGCCTTTTTTTAGGTTTAAAAAATTATTGTGAAGAAAAAAAAAAGTTAAGCGTAATAATTTTATTAACTGCAAGAGAGATTGGTATTACGAAGCATATTTGAAGAAGGTTTTTAAATTAAAATAAGTAAATAATCAAATTCTAATTTTTCTTACCCTAAAATCTATCAAGAATCAGCGGCACCACTAATAAAATTTCTTTTTCTTCTTCAATTGATTGTTCTGTAACTTCGTTTATCTATTTTAGCTTCTTCGTCTTCCATCTCTATTCTATAAATTTTAAATTTGTGAATATCAGACTTGTTTAGGAAATCTTATAAAAGATTATATTTTACATGGGCAAATCACCTTGATATATTATATTAAGAAAATATTTACCATTTGTGGCAACAGAATTTTTTTAACAAAATATTTCTCTCTTTCTTATTTTTTTTTTCTCACACCGGTGATTTTTTCTTCACAATTTTCACCCAAAGAGTTATCTTTAAATATTTATATGTTCAAATTAATTTGTTTTTCATGTTTTAAAATTTACACCCAAACAACTATGAGTAAAGTATATAAAGACCAAAAATTTATATAAATACATGTGTGCAAACAAGAATTCTAAATTTCTAAAGTTGCATCATTAAAGGATTCACGATGACTATTAAAAAATTTTGAATTTTATTCATCATTCAAATTTTACGAATTTGTGATTAGTTTGAACTGGTTGTTCTTAAAAATAGCTGAAAATATCAGTTAGGATTCATATCTCAAATCTGAGGTAGATTGGTCAAGTTTAGAGTTAATTTTAGGAGAAATATTAGATTAAAGCTCGAAAAAGAAGAAGTTCCAGAATTGTATCGCAATTGTATTAAAATTATATTATCTTTATTTCATAATTATATTAAAAATGTATTAAAATCATAAACAATACATTTTAATACATATTGCAAAAATCACTTATTTTCTTAGTTATGCAACCAAAATAATTTGTAATACATTTAATACAAGTTTTATTTATGAATAACACATTTCGAACATTATTCTCAATACAAGTTAATATACATTGCAAACTATGCTTTCTTAGTGATACCAAGCATGAAATTTTCTTAGGACACTTATAATACATCTATATTGCATGTATAATTCACTCTTAATACATAGTATAATTTTTTTTGTCAAAACAAACATAATATATTTTAATACACTTATAATACATCTATACTTTATGCATAATTATAATTTACTTTTAATACGTAGTGTAATTTTTTTTATTAAAACAAGCATAATACATTTTAATACATTTATAACACAACTATATTGCATGCATAATTCACTTTTAATACAGTGTTGCTATCAATTATAATTAAAAATATATATTTTAAGATTATAAATATTTTATAAAAAGTATTCACTCAGATATTTTTTTCTTTTTTATATTCTTCAGTTAAACTTAAATTAAAAAAGAAATTTTTTCAAACAAGTAAAGGATTAGCCCCACATCTAGATTAACCATTTTAAATGAGATCCGAGTAACGGCCTGGCCCGTCCCAACTCGACCAAATTTCAAAGCCCATTGGACTAGGCTAAACTGGTCCACATTGACAGCTCTCTTCGGCTCATCAATTTATACCAAAGGTGAAAAACACACTGGTGTGATGTTTTTTTTTTAAAATTGCGTTGGAGAAATCAATAAACATATTTCTTAGTATGCTTTGAGTTGAAATATATACCCTTATCGTGCCAAATGGAACATTATTCTTGAATTTCTTAGATAAGAACACGTTACATAGAGTGTGTTCAGTATGAAGGAACATGTTTTTCTATTTTTTTATTTCGTTTGCCTAAAAATTTTAAAAAATACTTTTTCTAGAAAAATAACTTTTTCCAAAATAAGAAAAATGATTTCCTTAATCAAAATAGAAAAAACAAGTTGCAAAGTTCATACCAATCTCAAGGCGTGTACAAGCCAAACCACCAAATCAAATCGAACCCAAACCAAACCGACATATACTTTTAATTTTTTAATACGTAAAAAGTATTATTATTTTTAAATATTTATCAAATCAATTTATAATTTTAATATTAAGATATATTATTTCAAATTTTGACTTATAAAAGTTCATTGTTCAATAAGCACATTAACCAAAATTCAAATTTAAAGGCCAAATAAAAACCTAACAAGAGCAAGAAAATTTTGTTGCTTTTTAGTTCAAAATATATAATTTTCTCTCCTCATAAATACTCGGCGCTATTGTTGATTTAACTAAATTTATATTGAAAATAATTAGACAATAAAATTTCCTGACTTTTTATTAGCTTTTGCCTCAAATACAAGTATTTATTAGTTTAGTTATTAATAAACTACTGCAAATTTATATATATTTGATTTATTAATATTTTTTTTGTTCGTTCAAATGTTTTATTTAGTTGAATGGACCAAGTTGACTTTTGATTTCGAGTTTGGTTCAATCCTTTGTACGTATATTTCCGTACTCTACAACTAAGTTAGCTAATTACTGTAGTTATATAGATATATAGAGAGAGATATATAGTTGAATGGATCAAGTTGATAATTAATTTTACTAATTTATCCTTTATGTATATTAAGAAATATCAAAATGATTTATGAAAAAATATGCATGGGGGCATATAAATAATTACATTAAAACTCTTCGAATTTTATTTTTTTTGAAATTTTTAAGTTTGTTTAAGCTTTCAAAGAGTATTTATTGTAGGGATAAAATCAGAAAATTTTAATTAAATTTATCTCAATTTAATTAAAAAGTAATTAATTTAGAATATATTTTTAATAAAAAAAGTCAACTAAGGAAAAGAGGAAGTAAAACATATATAAAACGGACCTAGTGTGCCATATTGATGTGTTTAATTTAATGTAAACCTGAAGTTTGGCATTTAATATTTTTTAAATTATTTGTTATGAGTTATAATGCTGATTTTTTCTTCTTTTTTTCTTTTTTCCGCTACAACTTTAAGAAAATTGATATTTGTTGATCAATAACTCTTTCAAATGTGTTTCAACTCCGACTTCTTTTCCTCAAATCTCCTAGTAAATTGTCTTGTATTTAATAATCAATTATTTTGAAGTAATTGTTTTCTTCAAATTCAAACCTATCTAAAGATCAAGTGAGAGTTTTATTTAAAACATAAAAATCAAATTGAGAGTAGGGGAGAGAAAATGAGAATTACAAAGTGGAGAATGTAATCAAGATCTCATTAACAAGATGAAGATTCATATAGTTAAGTAACCGCGTTACTAAGATTTCCAAAAGAAATTTATAACACTTTTATAGTTTTTTTAAATGAGTGAACGAAGTCAAGTGAAAAAACAAAAAATGTTGCAATCAATAATAATAATAATAATAATAATAATAATAATAATAATAATAATAATAATAATAATAATAATAATAATAATAATAATAGTAATAGTAATAATAATAATAATAGTAATAATAATAATAGGAATAGTAATAATAATAATAACAACAACAACATACCTAGTAATTATAAGAGTAGGGTTTGAGAATGGTGGTGTATGCACAGATTTTGTTCATATCTTGTGAAGATAAAGAGGCTATTTCTGATAGATTTTTGATTCAAGTAAAATATGTCAAAACGGGTATGAAAAGGAAATACAAAAATAAAAAAAATGTGATAATAAATGTCATTGTACCCAAAATACGGAGAAAGAGTAGAATCAACAAGTAATTATACGACTACCGAAATAACGAAGGCGACAAGTGATAATAAAACCAAAGAATATATAAGCAGAGCGATAATACTAATACTAATAGAAAACTAGGCAAAGTTCAAATACATCTATCAAAATTCTATCTTAATTTTTTACCACCATATCCTTTTATCTACTGTCATGTCCTCAGTAAGTTATAGATGTGTCATGTCATCTCTCCCTAATACTTCTTCGGCCTTTCTTTACCTCTTTTTAGACTCAACATTTGTTATGTCCTATACATATGTTCAAACTATTTCAATCTGGTCTCCCTTATTATATTTCTAAAAGGCACTTTCACCTTATCGCGAATATCTTTATTCAAATCCCATCTTTCATTGTATGTGCACATTCATCTAATCCCTCGTCTTGCACTCAACATTTTTAATCTAATGGACTGGAGAGATCGAGTATTGATTTTAAATCTTGATGATCTGCAACACAAGTAAATACCTAGCTAATCCCACATTGAGAAAATAAACCTTATGTAAATTAATAAATCAATTTGCAATGCCATAAATTTTTAATCCCACATAGAGAAATAAATCTTATGTTAACTATTAAATCAACTTGCAATGCCCATAAGTTTGTTTCTTCTTGTTCTTTGGTGAGGACAATAAAATGTTCTTTGCCAACTACAGGAAACTACAGTTAAGTAGTTCAAATGTAACAAATACACCACATGACTGTTAAAATAGTTATTATGCCTTAGTATAGTATTTTCCTTATTTAGCTTTTCCTTATTTAGTTTAGTCTAGCCTATATATGGTTATTATACCTTAGTATAGTCTTTTCCTTAATTAGTTTTTCCTTATTTAGTTTAATCTAGCCTATATAAATGCTTTTTATATTGTTTTAGGGTTTAAAGCTTCTCATTCTACTATTAACCTCCAATCTTTTGTATCACTCTCTTCTTTCTATTTTCTCTTTTCAATCAATGGTATTTGTATTCTTTCGTTAATGTTATCATGGTATCAGAGCACAGGTTATTTCTCTTTTGATTGCGCGGCTGTTGCGATTGGTGATTGTTCGGTTGTTCGATATTTTTTGGTGAT
>JBDJHY010246365.1:0-10748 GCA_039654485.1 Withania somnifera
AATAAATACATCCATTGAGGATTAGGGAAGAGGACATCTCTAAGGAACTTGTAATGGCAGTAACGAGTCGTGAAGGTTGTCTTAGAGATGTTCTCTTCCCTAATCCTCAATTGATGGTATCCATCTCTCAATTCTTCTTACAAAACATGATTACCCTAACATTGCTCAAATAGATTATCTATATGAGGCATTAGATATTTATTCTTTATGGTCACCTTTTACAGTTGTTAGTAATAAATAAATATACACATGGTCCCATCCTTCTTCTTCACAAACAAAATAGGAGCACCCTAAGGTGAAACACTCGTATTGATAAAACCATTTCACAGAAGATCTCAAAGCTGAACAATTAGCTCTCTATGCTAGTTAGGGGTCATACAGTAAGGAGAAATATAAATGGTCCTAGTGCCGACTCATATCAACCACAAATTTGTATCATGCTCAAGTGGTAGGCAAGATAATTCAATCGAACAATCAGCATCAAACAAGAGGACACCAAAAACTTAATCAAGGGAAGGATTATTTACAGTATCATCCCGAAAATAATAAATATTCAAAAAACACCCTATATAACACTAACCTCCTAGCTGGAATGTAGGAAATGATCTCGGTTGGTGTGTGACTAACAAACCTTGCTACACAACAAGGGATATGACAATTACGAATACGGTAACAATCTTGGAATATTAATATAAAATCACACGATCAAGGGATAATCATCCCACGTTGTTGCATCCAAATACACACCAGTGTATGTGGTTGTACAAGTAAGATAGTGGCTCAAGAGAGCCGAATGTCGAACCCACAAGGACTTCTCATTTAACTATTTACTAAACTACTATTATTCTAATTATTTATTCAACCAATAAAACCTAGAAATATAATAATAAATTAATTAAAAAAACAATAAAAGTAAATTAGATAATGCAAAGTTGACTAAGAGAATAGAAAATTCTCATGCAATCAATAAATAAATTAATATAGGATTAAGGGTTTGCTAGCACTCATATTTGTTAATCAATTTTATTAATTTGATTAAATGTTTATAAATCATGATGATTATCCTCTAATCGTCTATTCAGACTAGCCTTACAACTACATCGTTGAGCGGGTATGTGAGGATCTAATTGAAATGCGTTAAATTTATCTTCTCATTTCATAAAAAAAGTAAGACATTCTAGGTATCTCTCTATCCGGCCTGCAAATCTACTCTTTACTTAAAAAAATAATTTTGCTCACTATTATTTTTACGGTCCCTATATTCCCTTGGACGATTCATGTATACAAATTTATTTTGATGGTCGTGAAATATTAAAATAACTAAAAAATATTTAAAAAAAGCTAATATGATTATTTTCAAATATTGAATCAATTGTTTACTAAACAAATATTTCTAACTTTATAATCCTAGAATGAGAAGTTTAGCTCCACATAGACATAAAGAAATTGTGACAAATCATCCCAAAAACAAAAAATACATGAGCAGGGAGAATAAAATAATAAAATATTGTTCTCGACCCTCCGCGGAAACTCCAAGCTCTTTCCCTACTTTGATTATTTTGTAAAAATCATACAAGAATTCTATTTATATTGTGGAAAGAATCCCATAATCCTACTTGGACTTAGATTTGAAGTGTTGCTAAAATGCCCAGCCTGCATGGCACATTGCCTAACGCACCACTTTGTATAGCATGGAACACAACCTAACATGCTACTTTGGTCTTTGCGGCGCACTACCCATCATGGAACAGTGTCTTATGTGGCACACTAACATTGTGTAGGATTGCATCTTCCTTGTATCTATATCATATTAATAGCCCAAACTTCATATCTTGCTTCGTCGCACTTTGTATAATGCACTAGGACTCCTCTATGTCACGTGATTCAATTGAAATCTTGTGTTTTCCATGTTAAACATCAATAGATCCCTCCATTTGATTGTCCATAGTACATTTCCTTCAATTCAACTATAGTTTTACCTGAAAATGGACTAATAACATTTGTTATCTCACCACCATTAATTATGCATAAATCACATAGATATATGCAAACTTATCCTCAGAACATCATCTTAAATATGGGTAAAATACAGCACTTCGGTGTATCAATACGCCAGGATTACTAAGCTACACTTAAAGCTTTGTTCATCCTCAAACAAATATTAAGGCCCATCTCAATACTTAAACTAGGAATGTCTCCACTTCGATTGATACAAACATATAGGCGATAAAATAATTCATAATTTCAAATATATTTACCTGTCCTTGTGAAAGATATAAAAATAAATAACAAATCTCTAACTTCCTAACACCGAAGACATACTCTAACTAATTAAATTTAAGCATGCTCACCTATTATTTTCAAATAAAGCTAATAGAAACACCTACTTATGGTAAAATAGTGTCTTCACAAGGAGGAATAGTCCATGCCTCAATTTAAAGAATCAAATATATATTAAGTACGACCCTCGTACTCACAAAAGAATTCACATATGTACATAAAGAACAATAATCTTGTCATTATGTATATCTCCACTAATTAAGCATGCTCAAATAAAACCAAATAGAAAATTTAATGTTTTAACGTTGGCTAGGAAATAGGTAGGAAAATTATATAATAGTGACCTACCTTTCTCTAAGCACTTTGATCTCTAAGATTCCAACATCATTTTTTCACTTTATTTTTCATCCCTCTCTTCAATATTTTCACTAGTTATTTTCATTATATCAATAACGTTTCAATCACTTTAGACAATTTTTTTAGTTTTTCATGTCACATTCTTTCAAAAAGGTCTTTTTAATCACAAGAAACTTTCATTGATCACCTTGTTTACATGACCATCCCTTTCTTAAAACTTAATAATTCTATCACAGTCTGTGCTTAGTGCTCATGGACGAATGGTGCAAAAACTAGTGATTCAATAAAGGATCAAGGCAAATATGCAACTACCAAACAAAAGACAACAGGCTTAAAGGTATTAGCTAGTAATATAATATCTAAAAAGTCTAAAATTCACAAGACATATAAAAAAATATATAATATTCTAAAAAGAATACTACTTTTTATTTTTCTTTAATAACATGCAGGACAAGTTCAAGACTAAGCTGCAAAACATGGAATATGAAAAAAATTCTCACTTCTCATTGCACAAGTATCAATCAAGATGGATCAATTTTACTTTCAATACAGACAGGGTCATTGAGAACTATAAAATAAAAATTATCTACATATATATTCACTACCATAAGCCTAGGTTTCAAAAAAATTGCTAATTTAATTTAACACCCAAGCAATTAAAAAAATATACTATTCAACCTCTGGACTAAATTTATCATATCAAGAAAGTAAAAGTCCTTTCTTTTCTCTCAAATAATAAAATTAAAATAATAACCCTATAAATAAAAATTTAATCCCCTAAAAAGTTGCTCGGTTCAAAGGGCCCCTCCTCGGAAAGGAATAAAAAAAAAAAGTGGTGGGCGAAGTATGATTTACCAAAGACTAAAAATCTATTCTACTATAAGGAAAAAAAGAAAAAAAAATTCTGCATTTTCAATTTTTGTTTTTTTTTTTCTAAAACAAATAACTAAAAAAATAAATAAACAAGAGAAAATTCTATAGCACACTTCATACTAAGCAAGCATCGGAATATATTTGACTCACCCTACTCCTAAAACATGTTTGATCTCGAAAGAGATAGTAAAAGTAATACGAGGGTTGAAGATACTACCTAAATCTTTCTAGGGGCTAGCTAGTAGCCCCACACTTAAGCTCAAACGGGCCTCTTAATCTTATGTTTGGATACTTGGACTTTCCCTAATCTGCAAAATAAAAACAAAAAAAAGAGTGACACTATAAAAATAAAGGTAACAATTAGAAATAAGAAGCTCCACTACTTATTGGGTTGCCTCCCAACAAGCATGTGATTTAATATTGCAGTACGATCCCATTAACATCACTACTTTTCCTTCCACTTTGGGAATATAAATTGCACCTCCAACTTTGCATTTATTTTTTTTTAGGCTCAAGGGGTGGTAGTATAAAGTGAACGAATTAAGAAATAAATGTTATATGCTACTCTTCAAGGTGGAAAACTTTAGAAAGTAAAGGTCTGGTTCCATATCATCACACTTCTCCACCAGTTTAGATTACATCACTTTTATGTCATGATCCATACATAATGTAAACAGTTCACAGGAATAAAGTATAATACGTCTCAACTCTAAACTTGTATTATTTATGAATTACTCACTTTTATGCACCCTCTCAACATCTGCATCAATCCAAATAAAATGAGCGAATGGTTGGAATTCCTCTTTTTGTTCCACAACCTGGTTAGTGTAAATAATAATTAATGATTAGACATTAGATGACTCAATTTTGTTGTTCAAGTGGGCCTCTAAGTCATGAATATCTTAGAAAAACTAGTTTATCTCTTGTATGACCTCAATTCTCCCTTTTCTTAGTTGTTTCACATATTTGTAAGACTATCACGGAGAAACTCATGAAATTTTATTTATTGGACTTGTTCCCTTAGCTAAGCTTGGGTTGCTATTCTACTCTTTGATATATTTATCCTAGTAGAGACTCGCGCTCTTATTCTGGTACGGGTTCATCTTGTGGATTGTATAAGACCTTAACTTGTTGATAACCACAAATTTTAATTAGATCCTACAATCTATGGGGTAGAAAGACATTCTCACCCTGGCTTCCCACTATTCTATCAGTTGATCCCTTAGTTGTTCTTCTTTCTCTTATATTTTATTTATCATATCAATAAGGTGAGAATCATATTCTGTATCCTTCACTTTATCACACCTTCCAACATAAAAACCAACAGATGAATAATAATAAGAATTAGGGAGGGAATAAAAGTTAGGAAATTCCAATGATTATCTTGACCACCACATATATCACACCTTCAAAATTATGGCAATTTCATAAGTATCATAACTCACCAACGAGCCGTGATCCTCATTCCATAACTCATAAGGTGAGTCATCGAGTGGATGCACTATATTTTAATTTCAAATTTCATGGAATTTTTTTCATTTCCCTAGGTTGTTTTGACTAATACTATGTCATTTTAGTTTTTCCTAAGGGTACTACACTAGATTTTTTTTCCTTTATCAGACTTATAAAAATATTCATCGATTAGAGTTCTCTCAGGATCAACTTAGGGTTCTTCGAAAGCTTAGAACCCTCTAAAATGTTAGTGTCAACTATATAGAACTTCAAGAAGTTCTTCCGTCCACCTATGTGTCCAAACCTATCAGGTTTTTAATAAGGTCAATGATTTGTTTAGTTAGAGTTAATCCCAAAATATTTTAATCATTATTATTCAGTTGTATAGGATGTTTCATATGTTATACACATGATTTCATGATTATGTACCTGATCATAATCAAAATAACGTTTTCATGACTTTTATGCTAAATTTCATAACTTAATAATAATGACTATATTGTCTTAGACATGATAACAAAATTACTCAAAGTCAAATATACTTGATGGCGTTTTGAAGATTTAAGCCCAATTCACAAACCAATGTGTTTTACATATTCAAAATACCAATGATTCAAAGGAAAACTATTCCAATTAGGCCAACAGATCATTCAGACAATTAATCAATTTTTGCATAGCCGGTTAGATACTAACATAGGTCACAGTGATCATGCCAGGAGAAGTCAGTTAGTCCTTCAGTTTTTAGGAGTAGTATTAGTAATGAGAGAATGAAGGTATTTCACCAGTCAGTATAGGGTAATACACAAAACTAGAAACTACATGCTACATAGGATGGTTAGCCTATAAGAAATTAGGCATCAACTCAGACTTAGTGGATCCACTAGGAGACTTATTAGCTTCTACAACCTTGAAAGGTATAGAGGGCCTCCCCGCATGGGGTTAGATTTTAGACTTTGGGGATTATACCTAGATTAATTTCAATTATAGGAACTCCCACTCATATTCAACTTTTAGTCAGTTTTATAAGTTTACAACTTAAGTGTTTACTAGTTTTCCTTAATTACATGAGTAAAATCTTTACATGATTTTTATCTCTTTGAGTGAAACCTTTGAATTAATCATACTTTCCAGACTTGCATAAATTGATTTTTTCATATTTAGAATAGCTTAAGACTCTGACAAGATATGTATTTACTTCAGCTAATTATATAGATTTAATTTCATGTTTCTAGTTCAACATCAATTTATTTTTGTTGTATTTTCATTCCTATATACCAGTATATTCCATGTACTGATGCATACATTATGACTCTATTTTATCATAATGCAGATCCAGATATCCATCTTTGTGCCTATGGTTGACTAAATTTTTGCATCCTTATCTTGATTGTTGATTTAAGATATTTAGAAACTTTATTCTTTTGGTAGATAATTTTAGCTTATATCATTTCTTTTAAGTTAGCTAGAGGCTTGTAGTAGCAACTAATATAGAGGTTTTAGTATGGATTTCATATATTTTTTTATATTTGTAGATGGATATTCATATCTTGTTTTATTGCTGGCATTATTTTAATTTTGATATATATATATATAGTGCGTTTGCTCAGTTTTCATGTTATAATTAGTAAATTCTAGATCCAAGGTACGTTTGGGCCATTAGGTGATTCTAGATGTCATGTCCAGTCTAGGGTATAGACTCGGGGTGTGAAAACTTGGTATTAGAACACTATGTTCAAGAGTACTAGGATGTATGAAAGCTTGCATTAATTAGAGTCTTCTTTATGGGTGTAAAGAATGCTACATAATTAACAGATATCTACCGAATGTTTAATGGGAACTTCCCCTTTTTCATAACTTACTTCGTGTGGTGGAGATTAACTCCATGAATCTTTTCTAACTCATGCTTTATATTTTTTTAGCTAATTCCTCCAAGAAGAGCTCCAACATATTAGAAACTAGTTCGTTGGACACCTGCCCATCTAGCCCACAACCAGAACCTGTAATAGAATTAAGATCTAGCTTCTCCAGTCCCTAAGTCTCATCCTGACAACTTTACTTTGGCTGAGATTAGGAATTCCATGAGTTATTGGCACTAACAGTTATCGCTTATACTTAGAAGAAAGTAGCGGTTCCTCTAGTCCAGCTAACTACCCAAATGGTGTTTTTAGAATTTAGTTTAATGTGATGAACCCTCTTGAGTTTTATGAATCAAAGTTGGGGGAAGACTCAAAGAACTTTATGGAAGAGATTATGAGAATGTGTAAGGTGATATAGGTAGCTGATCTTGACAGGGTTAACATAGCATCCTACAAGTTAAAGTATGTGATCAGATTATGGGGTGACCAGTAGAGAAACAATAGAATAACCGGAATTGCCTCTCTATCCAGGGAAGAGCTTGAGGAGGCCTTCTTAGGCCAGTTCTTTCTAAGGGAGAAGCAAAGGGCTAAGACCCATGAGTTCTTAAATTTGGAGAAGGGCCTAATTTCTATGGAAGAATATGGGATAAGATTCACTCAATTGTACTGGTATGCATTGTATAAGGTTGCTAACAAGTAAAATTATATTAGTATGATTGTTTTTGGTTTTTCTCCTCACTTGTTGAAGGAAAGGTATGAAACTACATTAATTAGCAACATGGATATTGGTCGTCTGATGGTTGACCTGAAGCACTTAGATGGTGCTAAGGAAGGGAGGTTTATAGTAGAAATAAATCTATGAATTTCCAACCAATTTTTAGCCAACACAAATCAGGTGGAGGATACAAACCACATTAGTCTCAGCTGCAATAGAGTTATAGCAGACTAGCCCCATTTTCATCTAATGCTCTATCACAAAATTTTAGACCTTAGAAAACTCAACATATTAGAGCATCAATCTCGTTTTCTCAAGAAGTGTTGCAAGAGGGAATACGTACCTAGTTGCAAATGTATGGTAAGAAACACTCTAGAAAGTATTTAGTTGTGTAGCGTGGGTCTTTTGGATGTGGCTATTCAGGCAATAGGATCATAGAGTATCCTTTGTATGGACAAGGAAATGTTGCTAACATAATTCAGGCAACCTCCTCAGTAGCACCTACACCTAGCCCAGCTATGCATTGCACATCATTTAGAACCGGTGGTAGCCAAAATCAAATGCATGCTTTGAGTTCTAGAAAAGATAAGGAGAAGTCACCAAATATGCTCACGGGTATGTTTTAAGTCTATATTTTTTTTATGTTTATGCATTTTTTGACCTCAAATCTACCTTATATATTTGCATGTCCTTTTGTAGCTAGTCATTTTGGGTTCAATCTAGAGAGTCTTTTTTAACCCTTTTTTGTCTCCACTCCAGTTATCACTCCATCATAGCTAATATGTTCTACCAAAATAGTCCAGTTTTAGTCCCCCAAAAAGTTATTCCATCACGTCTAATAGAGCTAGATATGATATATTTTGATGTTATTCTTGGAATGGATTGGCTTCATTCCTGTTATTCCATGGTTGATTGTAGGACCAAAGTTTTCCATTTCAAGTTACCAGATAACAATGTAACTGAGTGGAAGGCTTGTGTAGGTATCCCTATGTATCATTTCATTTCTAACCTTAAAGCCATAAAATTTATCTCCAAAGGATGTATTTATCATATAGTTTGGATAAAGGGATATGAGTCTGAAACCCAAATATTTAGTCAATTTTGATGGCTAGTGACTTCTCAAATATCTTCCATGATGATCTACTTGGAGTCCCTCTAAACAGGGAGATTCACTTTGGAATATACCTTATCCCAAACACTTATCTTATCTCTATTTCTCCATATAAAATAGCCCTATCTCGGCTCAAAGACTTAAAAAATAGTTAGAAGACTCTCTAGATAAGGGATTTATCAGGCCCAATGTATCTCCCTAGGATTCTCTTGTCTTGGTATTGCATAAGAAATATGGGTCTATTAGAATGTGTATTGATTTCTGTTATGTGAACAAAGTCATAATCAAGAATAAATATCCTATCCCCAGGATTGATGAGTTGTTTGATTATCTTCAAGGTGCCAGTTATTTCTCTAAAATTGATCTTTATGTTTGTTACCACCAGCTTAAGGTTAGGGAATGTGATATTCCTAAAATAGCTTTTAGAACCGATTATAGATATTTTGAGTTTATGGTCATGAACTTTGTGTGGACTAATGCTCCTGCGGCCTTCATAGACCTATGACCAGGATGCTCAAGTAGTACTTAGACCTATGAATGATTGTCTTTATAGATGACATTCCAGTTTATTCCAAAAGTAAGGAGGAACATGCCTTTCATCTTAGAGTTGCCCTTCATACCCTTTGATACCACTAGATTTATGCCAAATTCTCTAAGTGATACTTCTAGTTAAGGCAAGTAGCTTTCCTTGGTCACATCATCTCTTTGAGGATATACAGGCCAATTCTAAAAAATAGATGCAATTAGAAATCAGCCTAAACCAACCTCCTTATCTGAGATTCAAAGTTTCAGAGATTTAGCTGGGTATTACCATAAATTTATTGATGGGTTATCTTTTATAGCTTCCTAATTGAATAGGTTGACTCAGAATAAATCAGATCTCTAGGAGAAACATTTTCAGGAGTTGAAAACTAGATCAAGCACATCACTAGTGTTGACCCTTCCAGAGGATAGAAAGGGTTTTTTTATTCTAATGCTTCCCAGCTTGGACTCAAGTGTTTTTTCTATGGAGTGGTAAGGTTATAACATATTTTTCCAAGCATCTTAAACTTCATGAGAAGAATTTTCTAATATATGATCTTAAGTTGGCAGCTCTTTTTTCCTTGAAGATTAGGAGGAATTATTTATATAGTGTGCATGTGGATGTTTTCACTGATCATATCAATTTGTAGTATGTCTTTAGCCAGAAGGAGTCTAATGTCCTTCAAAGAAGGTGGTTATAGTTGCTTAATATGTATTACATGAGTGTGCTGAATCATCTGGCAAGTCTAATATTGTTGTATACACAATTAGCAGATTGTCTATAGGCAGTGTGGCTCAACTGGATAAGGGTAAGAGAGAGTTGGCTAGACATGTGAACATGCATCAACATTTGGGGATTGGTTGGTGTTGATGATGGATTTTATATTGGTTCAAAATGCTTCTAAATTATTTCTAGTGCTTGAGGTGAAGAAAAATCAATATAGTTATCAAGTCTTGAACTAGCTCAAGGGTGCGATTCATAAGCAGAAGGTGCAAGTTTTCTCCTAAGAGGGAGATGGTATTCTTAGTTACTAGGATCGATTGTGTTTCAGATGTATATAGGTTAAGGTAGAAGGTCTTATTCAAGGCACACAATTCTAGAAATTTCGTTCACCCTAGAGCTAGTAAGATGCATAGAGACTTGAGAGATTTCTATTAGTGCAAAGGGATGAAGAAGTACATAGTTGATTTTGTGGATAAGTGCCCTACTACCAACAGGTTAAAATAGAGCAACAAAGACCACGAGGTGTGATGCAAAGCTCTGATATTCCCATGTAGAAATCGAAGGTGATAAATATGTACTTCATTACATGTTTACCACGTACTTAGAAGTAGCATGACTCTATTTGGGTGACTGTAAATAGGATAACTAAATCAACCCATTTACTACAAGTTCATACTAGTTAATAAAATGAGTATTATGGGAGGATTTACCTTCAAGAGATCGGTGGTATGGATGGGGTTCCACTATCTACCATCTAATATTGAGGTACGCCATTTACCTCCTGGTTTCTAAAGTCCTTTTAGAGGGTTCTTGGGACCCAAGTTTAAATCAGCAAAACTTTTCACCTGTGGGCATATG